>OZ024899.1:19520498-19592998 GCA_964017195.1 Siderastrea radians
ATCCTTTACAAGAACATGCTCAGCTGCAGCCTCGTTCCCAGTCGTCCTCGGCGAAATATCGAGTGTGACGTCACCCGAGGAGCTCGGCGGGAAAATTCGCGCATCAAGGCCTGGGGACGAGGCTGGCTTAGTTTGTGCAAACCTTTTCTAAACTAGACTAAAAATCCCTATCCTATATCCTATCCTAGCCTGGTCGAGTGTCAACTAAATTCTTCATACAGCTGATACGTTCCCGCGATAAATGATACCCTATTCTTTTCTGTTTTATACATTACCCTTATCCCAAACTAAAATGCTTAAAAACCATACCCTTCACAGCGGCATGTATCCATATAGCTTATTTATGGGAATATGACAATGTAACTAAGTGGCTTCAAATACAAGAGGTAAGAAATAGCTAATTAAATGCAGACGTAAGCCAGTAATGTAAGCTAAAGTCCTTAGAATACCAGATCATATGCAAGATAGAATGAGCGAAAAAAGTTTACGAGTTAAATCTGTATATATATCGCTGGTCACTTAGCCTCCCACGCAGTCGGTAATTCGACTCCTGCGTGGGAGGCTACTGGTCACTGGGCATTTTAAATTTGAGGGCGAAGTGGCGGACGTCGGGCTTGGAAATGAACATGAACGCGTAACTGCACATTATAGTACTCACGCGCCGCGCTTATGAACCAGTTGTCAAGAAATACCATTTATTGATCATCACGAATGAGATGTTACGTAACCTATGATAAATGTATTTCTGATTGGTTGAAAAACAAAAGGATGAGAATTCTTTAAAATCTTCTTAAAAACGTCTCTGTTTGATTACTGAACGTATGATTCAGTGGAATCAACTGAGGATCATCGAACCAGGTCTATTCTGAACTTTTTCATCATAGCTGCTCTATATATACTAATAAAGCTGAAGGGAGATTCTTGATGATGTTCCTTGAACATTTTCTGTTGTCTAACTATCAGAAAATGCCCACATTAATTTTTGACATCATGCGACTGATAATGTTGTCGTTGCGTTAAAACATCAGATGAATACGACCTTTAGCAGTCAACATTATATTTTTAAACGGTTGAAACAGTTTTTTAAACCGATATCGCACGAAACAAATATGGATAAACAAGAAAAATACTGGCAAAGAAAATTCACTTGACATTTTGATTTTCAACGTAAAGAGTTATAAAATGGCGGTTGTTGGATGTTGAGCTTCAGAGACGGAATAATTTCAGATCGGGGAAATCGAATCCGTGGAATGAAAACAGACCAAGCTAAAACTCGTTGCTATCAACAATACGTTAAGTTTCGGATCATATGATTTGCGTACAGTCGATCACAAGTTCGGAAGGTAGGAACACAAAGTTCGATGCTGTTTACCACAAATATAATCTGAAGCTTTTGACTTTTTCTTTAGTAGTGAAGATATCGTTTTTGAAACTCCAAAGTCATTTTGAACTCACAGCTAGACCACAGCGAAAGACGGTTACCCATATTGTGATCTAGAATGTCTCAAGCAGACCAGGTAAGTCACTACTTAGAATTGCACGAAGGTTCTTCTGTCTGTCGCAATTACTGAAAAAAAAAATAAACAAATAAAAAATACAAACAGCATATAAAAGGAAACAGCGCGTTTCCAAAGGTTCGAGCATGTTTGGTGTTCTCATTCTTATATTCGCTTATTTTTTAAGGGGAAAACCGTTTGTTGCGTTTCCAGTTAGAAAACTAATTCACTTTAAGTGCGGTCCCATGCTTCTGTGACTACCATCATAAACGTATAATTATAATATTCCTACTATGACTACATATAGACAACGTATTAGATCCTCTAATCTATTTAAACCCCCCGATCCACTATGTTCTTATATGCGGGTATTTGTTGTATTTAACTGTCTTGTTCCACTGAAGTTTATTAAGCATATGAAATTCATGAAAGCCACTCCTTGTTTCTTTGCGCAGATTGATCTCCAGGCTGAGGAAATAGTTCAGACGGTAGAGGAACATCCTACAAAGACAGCTGACCATGCGAAAGGTAATGATCACCAACTACTGAGAAAAACTATGAAAACTAAACCTTTCGGATTTTTTGAAAATCGTTCAGTTGCCAAAGTAAAAATCCGTCTTGCATAGTAAATAGTTTGAGGGATTCTCTTAATGGACAAGAAAGTGTAGGAATACGTTAAACGTGTATATATACGACAAGCAATTATTTTGTTTGTTCGGCTTGTGTTTCAGTAGTTTTGCCGGTATCTATAAAAAAGATTTCCAAACCCGCACAAAAGTTCTCGAACCATTTTTTCCCTGAATCAACGTTGGTTCGACGTCACAAATTGTAGCAACTACACGAGTCCAAATTTCACGTGACTTTCTTATGCTTTCACTGTCATGGTATGTCTGACAATTAAATACGTATATTCGTGTGAATCAACACAAGCTTCATTCGTTAAGCTACGTCAGCTTCTAGCTATTACTGTCCTATTAACTGCTTTTTTCTCTAGTTTTCGTTTTGATCACACTAAACTTTTGTAATTTGTCGTCTTTCCGAGAACAAACACAGACGCAGAGAGAGTGTCGCGCCATTGCATGCACCCTGTTCCGCTAGTATAAGCACTTGTTAAAATCACGTTGAAACAAATTTAAGTTCCTTGAAATTTTGATTTAACTCGTTTCATCAATATTGAACGGAAAGACCTGTTTTAACTCTTTCAAAATTGAAGGAAAAGGGCTACGCTAACTTGTAAAGGCGTTGAACTCTTCAAAAGGATGTGATTCCATGGACCTAATGTACACAAAAGAAACTCACTCAGACGAATAATTTGCAAACACAAACTGATTAAATATACGGTATTTTCTCGATAGGGAAGGAAGCATTTGCTTAAAACTAGACCTCGTAGACCCGGCATTTATTGAAAAGAGGGGTATTTTCATCATTTTTCATACCCTTGGTTCACTAAAATTATAGCAAAATACAGCACAGTATAAGTAACACAGGATTAGGTGGAATGAACGAAATAAATTGAGCTGAAATACTGTAGCAGTTCATGAACCCTTTTGAAATTTCTATAATTAATTTTCGATGAGAATCAGAGTAACATAAAGGTCTATAAAGGTTCAGTTTGAAATAAACGCTAAATAATAAACGCCGGGGACTTTTATTCAAAATTTGACTGTGTTGATCTGGCGTTTATTTGTAACAGGCATTTGTTCGAGGCCCAGCGTTTAATCGAGAAATAAGGTACGTTAATTATATTAAGATTACGTTACAGCGTTAATCATTCTGTAGCCGAGTCTTGTGGACTTTTGAGGTCTTAGTACGTTTTGATGAGAAGATACAGCGATTTTAATTTTGCTGACTCATTTTGCAACGAGGCACGTGTCCTTGGTTTGCACATAGATGAGATAATAATGCTTGAAGTTGACAAATTATCGACAGAGTTGTACGCTTAATGCTACTTCGTGCCGCAGACAGTGACTCAGCGGTTCCAGACGATGTTTGAAGTCGATATTGGCTAACAGACTAGAATGCGAACGGGATGTTTGCTCGGGTACTTTACATAACTCGCGTAGATCAGCACGTCAAACAATAACATGCAGGTGAAAAGCATGCGCCATGTTCTAGTTGCGGCACCATGCTGTTTTTTTACGGAAAGAAAGTGTATAGCTAGGTCGCTATCTTGTGTCGTTACTGTAGGTGACTTAAACTGATGAGAATGGGAAATAAAAAGACAAATAACTGAATAAATAAAACGATCCCTGAAATTCAGTTAAATCACCCCCAAAAATGTTTTGTTTTGATGGGAAATTCAGCTAGCAGACACAATTAAAACGACCATTCAACACTATATCAAATTAATTCTTCTTCATTTTCCCAATAATAGTCTTTACAGTCTGAATAGCAGTCGTATTAAAACCCCCCCCCCCTTCCCAGCTGCCACAGATCCTATCCAGATTGCCTCTAATCTTTAAAACGTTTTATACGATTCCTAGTATTAGTGTGCCAAGTTTCATGCTTTTATCATAAAGTGCAGAATAGTTTCACCTATCTGCTAAACTATTGCGACCACTCTCGTAAGCGACCAGTTCTAGTTACAAAAAGCATGGCGAAACCCTGTTTGAACCGTCACTTAAATTCTGTTTTAAAAGCTCTCGTTAGCGACCGCTCCCCTAAGCGACCTTGACCCCGGGGGGTGGGGGCCACTCAATAAAGTTTTGTACGGGGAGGCTCCGCCCGGAGATTCAAGCCCTTACCGTTTATTAATATACTAATTTTTACCAAAATGGTACCCTTTCATATACCTACAGCAAAATCGCACCCCTTTCTTATACCTCAAGGATAAGCCAGAACAATAGCTTTTCTTCCCAGGTTTTCAGCCGTTCTGATTCAGCTGCGTAGTCATTTCTGCCAAAATGTGGCACCCTTTGATATTCTTCGCTTTAGCCAACATTATTTTTTCTATTTCGCAGCTGGTTTTGTGACCCTTTCGTCTGCGAGCTTGAAAAAGGCATCCCTTTCGGGTGAAGCCTCCCCTTATAGCCCACTATAGGGATTTCCTCCCCCCCCCCCCCGGGACCCCGACCGCCTTAGTGAACTACAGACTGCTCTTTTCCTTTGTCTTTAAAAGTTCTCGGAAGCGACCACTCAGTCAGTACTTAAATAAAACAATTCGCTACTTCAGTATATTGACTATCAGTGCTAATGGTTTGTTGACCTGTACCTTTGCGAACCTACGTACTATGTGATAGGCAGTAATAATTAAAACTATTTAGTATCATTGGGAAAGTACTATTAACTTTATGTAAAAGCTCTCGTAAGCGACCACTCTCTATTGTTTCTCCACGTGGTCGCCTACGAGAGCTCATCCTCGTAACCGACCAGCTCTAGTTGCAACCACTTTTCTGAATTCCCCAGGCGAGAGCGGCTTCGACTGTAATTATTTTGTTTATGCTTTTTTTTCTGTCAGATCCACTGTCCGGGGTATCGAAAGTTCAGAGGGATTTTCCTGCTGCGTTCCTAATGCTAGAAAAGACAAAGAAGTTGAGCAATTCACGATTGGGATGCCTGTCTACTTTCACTATTCGTGAAGATCGTACTTTCTGGAATTATTAATATAACCTACAGGTTAATATCGTCCTTGCTATTCGGATTATATTATGTCACCGATGATACAATAAAATTACATTGATAAATTTTTGTTGACCTGCCTTGTTGCAATGTTTGTTTGTTGTTACTTTTGTTTTCCTGTCGTCATCAAGTTGAGGTGTATCCACAGTGAAACTTCGTCAGTTATACGACCACTGACCTATCATATATTAAAATATGCTCAGATTGGCGGTTTTTGGGGGCTTTGAAAAGAGAGACTATAATACCCAGTTGGTCGTATTAATCCTTTCAGCCGCTCCCACGCTCATCCTCAATATGTTTCCTGTGGACCTTGCACAAACATGAAGCTATTACTTCTTTGGTTCTTTGGTGATAACTTCCTTTCTTCTCATGACCTGTATGTTTGACCAAGTTATGATACTGTAAGGAGAAATTAGATGCTTGTCACTGTTGGGGCTAAAATATTAACGAGGCGAGGTTGCACTGTAGGCTGTAGCAGAGATTGATATTTTTTTGTTTTTGTATTTATGAATTTTTTTTTAATCCATGTACCACCCTAGGACGACACACGAACAGCATGAACCTTCTTGCTGAATAAATCACTTAATATCGAACGGGCAAAGGAAAAACTTATTTTCACTCAGTCAGGAGGGATCTGCACAGGAAATGCACAAAGAACAGCAGGCGTGCATATATGATTTAGGCGCAGCGGACTTAAAGGACGTTGCTTCTCGGGATGGTCCGAGAAACTCGGATTTCTTAAGGGCGTTGCCTATACTAATGGAAAGGTATTTTTGCACGGTTTATGACTATGCTGGAAAAGCAGATCTTGGGAAGGGCTGTTGGAATCTACCAAGAAAATTGTGGGTAACCAAGCATTTTTAGAGATAATTGAGCTTAAATTTGGAAAGAAAATGGCACACACTGACTTGTATTCAAAGTTTGTTTGGAAGTTTGGTTGGTTTATTGCCTCTGAAAAATGCGTGGTTATCCACAGTTTTTCTTTTTGGATTTCAATAACGCTTCCTATCAGATCCGCCTTTTCCTCATAGTCAAAACCTGTGCAAAAAGACCGCTGTTTTAGGACGCACTGTCCTCAACTAAGCTTATATTAACTAAATTATCGGAACTTCAGTGTTGTGTACTGAAAATCTCTTTAAACTGCTTTTTTTTTCTTTTGAGTGTTTTATATCCTTACCCTAATGTTGAGTGCACCCAGAACTGTAGCTCGAAGCGAAGGCAAGGTTGCCATCATTGATTAGAACTTAAACGGCTACTATATACAGAAATAGCCCAATGCAAATTTGCTTGTATCCGCGCGGTATTAAGACGTTGAAGGTATAACTAATTAAGCATCTAGCTCTCTCGTCTGAAATTTAAATAAAACGTTCGGTTAGCAAGACGTGATGAATGCTGAATCGAATGAAGTGCTTTCCAGTTTAAGCTTTGTTCTGAAAATGTGTGGGAAAAAAACGACCAAAACAGACAAAGGACTACTCCATTGTGAGTAATTTAACTTCATTTAGTCGAAAGTCACTTCCTGAGCGCCCATGCATGGTTTGACTGAAAGATTTTGAAAGACTGGCTACCCTATCACCTTTTCGTGTATTAAAAGCAAGAGATTGGTCGTTGCACTGACCCACTGTGTCGCCTAAACTAATGCATGCCAAAAATATCGGCCTAGTTTTGTTTTCTTACAAAAACAGAAGCAAATTCAAAAATAACGAAAACAAAAGATTAAATAACAACAACCGGGGAGAGCTTGTTGAAATTATGGTGTGATTTAACAGTCTCCTGCAACCCGGTTGATTATGAAATCCTTGCGATATGTTCTTTCAACTTTTGTTTTGTGTCATTCAGAAAATGTCCACGACATCCTTGACATCGGCGGCAAAACTTAAAACTCAGTTGAATACAACTTTTGGCATTCGAGTGAACGATAAAATTGACATCGCAAGATACAAACGGTAATAGGCACCGAAACCACGGCCGCCAAGAGAGGATAAAGGGGTAAGAGAGTTAATCCCCCATATACAGGACCCTATCCCCATCGTAATCCCTCTTAAGTTATTTTTAGTAACAAAATGGCGGGAAATTCAAATTTCAAAACGTTATATCTTTTGAGTGGATAAACATATTTCACTTTTTTTTTCGTTCTCGAGATCCTTGTAACAAGGTCTTTAGAAACAGCCATGAGATATCCCATATTACTAAAAGCAAAATTTGGCACCAACTTAATGGTTTTGGGTAATGTGGGATAGTCCAGGTTCGGGTAATGTGGCTATTACTCACATCACTCTGATGTTCGATTATGACAGGAAGCGAGGGCAATCAGTTATAATTATATGCACTGCACTGTTTCCCGCCGACGGCTTGCTTAATTCAGTTCCAGTTCAAATGGATAATTTCTGGTGATACTATGCAGTGTGCTGTTTTTGACTGCCTCAGACGTTTTGATTTCACCACTGAGAGCTGCTGGTTCGCCTTTTGTCATCATCGGCAGCAAACACGTTGACAACGAACATAGAACAACATGGGAATTCACGCCGGTGTCCTAGCCGATTTTGTCCCCCCTGGATTTTGTCCCCCCGGACCAAATCCGCTAGCGGATATTGTCCCCCGGACAATATCCGCTAGCCGATATTGACCCCCGGGAGACAATATTCGCTAGCGGATTTTGTCCCCCCTTCGCGAATTTTGTCCCCCCGTCAAAAGTGATCATACTTCGCTATCGTACTCCTGGAGTCGTAAACGAATAAAAGAAAAGACGATTAAATGTGAATACGAATATTTCATGAACATTGAAAAGACGAAATAGACAAGGTAAGTCTCGGTGTTTACCAAACACCGCATTGGAAAAGCTATGTTTTTCTCAACACGGCCCGAAGCAACGTTTTCCAATCGAAAATCAAGTGTCATTTTTGTTGATCCTAGGCTAAAGTGCAGAACCAAATTTACAATTGCTTTTTTTTGTTAGTTTGTTGTATACGTCTGAAATTAAATAAATCAACTTTGTTTTACGAGGGTTGCACATAACTTTCGACTAATAAACAATGTTCGGCTAACAAGTCCCAGTGTCAAGTTTGTTTATTAGAATAAATGTTCGGTTGAGTGAATTTACAAAAACCTGAAAAGATACAGGACAATAAGATTACTGGACTCTAATTAATTTTTCGCTTGCCGATAAAACAAAGAGCAGTTTTCTCGACTTTTACTCTAGACAATAGATTTCTTTTAAATAGCTTCCGACATTAAACAGTTTTTCGCTTGCCGATAAAACAAAGAGCAGTTTTCTCGACTTTTGCAGCGTAAGAAGTGTTTTTTGTTGCATAAGCTTTGTTAAAAGTTGTAAACTTGAAATAAAAAGATTTTCACAAAAAGCGCAAACGCGAGTTTTATCCCTTCTTTGAATTAGTTGTGAAACTAATTATAACACGTTTTGTGTTGTCATTCGAGGGAACGTTGCAAAAAAGTTTGCAAATGGAAAGTTTACTGAGTAAGAGGGAAACAAAGCTTAAATAACAATTGTTGAGGGGGGGACAAATTCGGCGAAGGGGGGACAATATCGGCTAGCGGATATTGTCCGGGGGGACAATATCCGCTAGCGGATTTGGTCCGGGGGGACAAAATCGGCGGGGGGACAAAATCCGCTGTGACACCGGTTTACAAAGGAACAAAATAGGTGACAACGAAAACACTGGACATCATAGACATACAATATTAACTAACATATACAATATTCACTAACGACAAGTAATGTGACAAACAGCATACATGCACTGACGAACGACAACCAACGTGACACGTGACAGCATGACAGCAAAACAGCCGACATTAAGCGCGAGCACTTCTCAGCTTGAAAACTTAAGAGACACATGGAGATGTTGAAATACAACTCCATTCAGAAATTGCTTGTCTTCACAATGCTTCAAGCGCTCAAAGTTTGGCCATTTTCGGCAAACGAACACACAACGCACAACAAAACAACCTCACGGGACACGAAAAGGACATACACGATCGACATACACAACAAAGAATGCGCATAATCATCACGACAGCCGCTGTGCGATTGCATTGCATCACCATCCTCGCCCCAGTTTCTTTTCAGAAAAGTTGCCCATCCAAGCCAAGATGGCGACTTTGTGAGTTCTGGTAGAGAACTGCTTTTGTTAGATTCTCCTCTATCTTTTACTTATACAGATTTTGAAATCCTCCGAATCCATAGAAAGTGAAATGATTGTTTAAATTGATTTATATCAAAAAAGTGCGTTGTTTTACGTTGGATCATGGTGAAATCGTTAATAGTGGACGAGTAATATTTGTAGTTGTACGCTGTTGTCATGGAGCACTGTGGACAGTACACAATTCTTGGAAATATCGGCGAAGGAGCTCATGGAATAGTTTTCAAAGCGAAGCACATCGAGGTAAGTATACCTTTTATTCTCAGAGTAATGAAGATTTGTTTAGCGTACAATGTAACGAGAACTGAAAAATAAAGGCGTTGTATTTTCTTTTTCGGTTGGTATTAATACGCCCTTGGTTGGTATTAACATCCCCCTCCCCGGCATACCCCGGGCATTTGACTGTGCATCGTGCCCAGGGAGGGGGGTATTTGAACGTTTCTTTAGAAGGGTGGGGAATTTGAACCGGATTTATCTCTTGTTCTGGCGTAATAGCGGAACTCCTTTGCGGCCGAAGGCCGCAAAAGTGGAGCCCCATACCCATACCAAGAGGTATGCTGGTGATTTTTTATGGTCATGGCAAGCGGAATGGCTCGCGGGCGCGTGCGCCGTACATACATACATACATACGTACGTACATCGCATTTCATGACATTCTTACATGAGGCAATTTTCCCTGGAAGAGCAGAGACGAAGGAAAAGAGAAGGAGATAGAGATCAACAACGGGAAAGGATGAGAAACGCCACTGAAGAACAGCGTCAAGCACCCGGTCAAGCAGAGCGGAAACGAAAACGAGAAAGACGAAGGAACAGTACAGCAGAGAGATAAAGGCAACTAGAAATAAGACGGAACGGTACTGAAGAACAACGCCAGAGGAAAACTGAGAGACGCCGACAGAGAACTGTAAACATGTCGGGTACAGTTTTGTTGATTTTTATCTATTTGTGATTGGAAATAATTTTGCACCACCGAATAATTTACGTCTACGTTTTTGTTTTTTATTCTACAGATCATCAAGGGGAAAGAAGTCGTAATAGAGAGAGAACGGAGAAGAAATTTACGCCAAGGACAGCATGAAGTTACAAGGTGTTCAAAAAGGTAAAATCAGTTTCCTTGCTTTAGCAAAGTTTGTTTAACAAAAAAAATGTACTGTTACAAAAGGGAACTTTTCGTCAAAACTTAAACCGCACCTTTTACGGTATGTCATTTAATACTACTCGTAGAAAGTGAAAAAAAGAGGAAAAGAAACAAAACAAAACAAAACGAAAAAAGGGAACACAATTTGAGGGGGTAGTGCAAAGGTGATGGTATCATATTACAAGATTTCACAATATGGCCGCGCGCGTGACTGAGTGAGAACGAGAACACAATACCTTTTCAGCGTTAGAAATGAAAAGATAGGCTAAAGAAACTCGACTGCCGGTCCCGAATGCCTGTTAAGTGGAATATGAATGTCTTTATTGAGGAGAAATATGGATTGCTTTGGCCCGATGCTTTAATTGAACCAGCGTGAAGATCTGATTGCTGAGTTTCCCGGGTGAGTTTCTCGGAATTTTTCAATCATTTCACAGAATATTACGGTATGGGGAATTCGCTTTTATTTAGAAGGATCCCACTATCTCAACTCGCTTATCTCCAATTCCCCGTTATCTCGAACAAAGAGAAATTTGTCTTGGCTTTGGTCATAAATATAATATTTCCAGTTATTTACTTTTACGACGATAACCCGCTTTTCTCAACTTTGAAGAATACCAGTGTCTTTTGTTTTCACGGAGCAAAGTGTAGCCAGGCAAAGGAGGAAACAGCTTATGAAAGCATGCAATGAAGTAAAAGGCGAAAACAAGTACCAACGCGAATCGTCAAGATGTTAACTCATTGACTAACAAAAGAATAACAAAACAGGACATAATTGATATATGCCTCGTTCTTTTAAACTCTGAATCCAGTCATGTGGGGCGGGACAGGGGGGCGGGAGACCGGGAGAAAAGGGGGCGGGAGGTGTACGGGAGGCGGGAGAAGAGGGGGCGGGAAGCGGGATTCCCAAGGTAGCAGGAAGCGGGAGAAAAAGGGAAAAATTACGCAACATTGCGCAATATTTCGCAATCAAAAAAATGCAAAGGGGCGGGAGCCAAAAAATACAGGGCGGGAACCGGGATTAAAGGGTACGGGAAGCGGGAGGTTTAAACCCCCCTGTCCCCCCCCACAGTCATTGCTTACAATATCCTCGGCAAAACCCCTACCAAAATCCATGCAAGTAACGAATCGACGAAAAAGCACATCCTCATTTATGTATCTACTGAAGTAGGTCTTAAATATTTTTTAACCCTTATTCTGATTTCTGAATTGTTTGCTTGAATTTCAATAATTTTATTTGGCTTCACTTAAGCTCAAGACTTAAGCTTATGTGTGAATTAATTTTGTTTATCACTTATGAATTGTTTTCTTGAATTTCAATAATTTTATTTGGCTTCACTTAAGCTCAAGACTTAAGCTTATGTGTGAATTAATTTTGTTTATCACTTATGAATTGTTCGCTTGAATTTCAATAATTTTATTGGGCTTCACTTAAGCTCGAGACTTAAGCTTATGTGTGAATTAATTTTGTTTATCACTTATGAATTGTTTGCTTGAATTTCAATAATTTTATTTGGCTTCACTTAAGCTCAAGTTAAGCTTACATGTGTATGTGTGAATTTTTTTTGTTTATCACTCAATATTATGCATGGTTCAATTCTACCTGTTACCATCCTCCCCCTCCCCGGGCCTACCCCCCGGGATTTGCAATTTTTTTCTCACTTGGCAGTCTATTCCCCACCCCCCGGGCACACAGAAAGAGACGATTCCCCACCTCCGGGACTCCTCATCGACCACAAATACGTTGTTTTGTGTACAAAACCTAAATGACCATATTGATTTCCGTACAATAGCAAAATCAGACGTTTTGACAAGAACTTAAATGCTTTTCTAGAGTTTATTGAAAGAAGGACACTACATGCATAATATAATAAAAACATGAACAGAAAACTGAAGAAAAAACTCTACCTGCACTGGCGTACGGCTGGCAAGTAAAGAAATTTTCTTCGCCACATGTTTTATTCTAAATATAGTGCATACGCACAAGAGGCCCGTGAACAAATTGATGGCAGCATTTAAAGGAGTTTTTCTTACCTTGTTTCATAAGAACACTGGACTGAAATCTCTGTTTAACATAAAACTGTGCATCCGTTTTGATATAGAGTCTATTTAAGTGGTCTTATTATAAATATAAACACACTGAAGAAATATTTCTTTGTTTGTGACGACCACCATTCATTCGAGTATGCATCAAACGCACATTCTTTCAACAATTTATAATAAACGTACCGTCGAACACAGATTTTAATTTTGAGAGATTACTCTTCTCTAAACAGTCTGCTACAAATACTAGAGATTTTCACTGGAAATAGGCTCCACGCGGTCCGGGGCCATCATATCAACTGAGAAGTGACGTACTTTACAAGAACAACAAGAAGTTATTTTCAATTTGCCCCCCTCCCCGACTCCCTGGGACAAGACCACTTCAAACAATTCCCCACCCCCAGGCTCGAAGGGCTGGACTTGTCCCCGGGGTTGCCTGGTGGGGGGATGGTAACGGGTAAAATTGAACCATGCATTAGTTCAGAAGGCGACTGCAATTTGCCATTTTTTTTTCGATCTCAGTTAACCTACATGTATGAAATAAAAGCACTGCATTGTGGAAAGTGCTTCTTACTATTTGTCACTCATAATGGAATGTTCATGTTTTAGAAAGTTTAAATAATTACTGCATGCATTTTTTGGTTTTCTCAAAAATCATTGTATTCCCAAGGGGGGGGGGGGGATCCAGATGTAAGCAAAGGATTTTTTTATGCAACTGACATATTTGTACTGATGTGTTTTTGCTTTCTAAAGGCAATCTGGCTTGTTTAACTGACAATTGTCTGCTGGGATTAGTTAGAACATGTTTGATTAATTGCAATTGGCTCTTTACTGAGTTAAGCAAAGGAGACTGGAGATGATTGAACATCCAGTAAACTTAAATGAGGTCCTGCCATTTTGTTGCTCATTCGATCGATTGATATTCAAGTGCTTTACCTTACCTGGATTACCCAATGAACTGTGCAAAGGGCGGAAGACAATTACATGTAACCACTTTTTAGACAAATGGCTAAAAGAGTTTGGATAGCTGCAAATGAGGGGTTCAGGCGATGATTTATTAATTATTTGTTAGGATTCCACAAAAGCTGGAAAGAAGAACACTTTCACGGGTGGATGCAAAAATTTCCAACAATGGGTCTTGTACGTCTCATGAATCAGGTGGATCACAAAAGTAAAGCAAAGTATAGCTTCGGCAACAACATTTCAAAGCGGGAAGTGACAATGCTAGCAAAGTGAATGACGACTCCCTTAATAACTGACATTGAGTATAATTACTATTCTGTTCACCCATTCTTTCTGTTCATTAATGTCACATTGGTCAAAAATTGCGTTGTGAATGCTTTAATAATGTATGTTACATACAATAATAGTTATTTGATGTTGTCAAAAGAAAAACAATGAAGTTAATATTATTTTAAGGATGAAAGTAATTTGACAGGCGCTCGTTCTCATGAATTTTGCACTCCAAGAACTGAAAATTTTCTTCAATTGATGAACTTAGAGTTGAGGAGGGGAAAGAAAACAAAGATGCTCCAATGAAAGTCTAATTTATTTGAATTGTAACTACAGTGTACCTTTTATTTGCAGTCCTCTATCAGGCATTTAAGCCTCGACTTTTAGTGGCCCTGGTCAGTTTTAAATCGCCACTGGCGACTGGGCGACTGCCATTTTTTAGCCCTGAATGTTTTTTTTTTTTTTCACTGATCCTTTTTTTCTGTTCTAGGCATATATGCCAGCAGTGATCAGTGATGCAGCATTTTCTTACAGTGAAGTTAAGGTACGTGGAAGATATCAGTTAATATATAATTAGCCCAGCTTACGTATCTAATTGTTCAGTAAATTGAACTGGATTGAATGCAGTGATTGGGTTAATTTGGGTTCGGTAGTTGAACACAATTGATGACCAAAAATATGCCTATATATACAGCTGTGTTTGATTCCATTCAATTTCTGAACCCAGTCAAACATAATTAAACAGTTTTAAAATCATTCAAGTATATAGATTTAGCCAAGCCTAAAAGTGGAGCTCCAATTTTTATTTGGCAATCCTATTATTCACAATGGAAAATAAAAATTGAACCAAGGATAAAATTGAACCACAACATTTACATGAGTGTGCCATCAAGACTTCCATTTGGGTGGCAATGAGAGCCTTTACATCTGGACTTAAGGGAGGAGACTCTTAATCACCATATTGTTGCTGTGGGAAGTTCCTCAGAACCATCATATCTTGGAAACCCTATTACTTCCACAGATAAGCTGCTTGGCCACGTTTGTTTTATGGGAAAGGTTTTCAAGATTTTCAAGTCACAACCATATTCAGCATGTCATTTGACCTGAACAGGAAAAATGCTAAAACTCAAACAGCATACAGTTCTCGCTATTGTAAACATTGCGAACATTTAAAGATTATCAGGATGCAAAATTTTAAGCAACAGTTTCTAGAAATTTGCTTTATTATGAATATAAAAGTTGTGATGGCACAAGCACATATCTTTATACATTTTTGTGCTGTAGTTCTTCTATTCTTTGTAAAAACAGTAATTGCATGCTTCAGATTGTAAAGAAGTGTGGGGCGATTCGCAAAAAAGTCGGAACTTTACTAGTTTCCTCTTAGTTTTACTGATTTTCGTTTTAATGTGCAGTTGCATGGGACTGGCAGTAGCTATGCGTGCACAATGTTCAGTTGTGGAATTCATATGTTCTTCTTCATTACTTCACCAATATAGTGGCAGGAAACGCTGTAAACAGCGTATGACAGAATACCATCCACAAAAATCCCTTAGCAACAATGCGAGATTTGTAGTTAAGAATCTCCACTCCTCAAGTTACAAAATCCTGTTTTCACGGTGATGTGAGATTTATCTGGATGGCAATATGGTTAATTACAGGGGGGTAACTTAATGCAGAATGAATCAAATAGTTACACCATGTTTACGTGATACCGGTATGAACTCACCCAGGTATGGCTTGCACTGTTACGAGATTTTGTGTTGTAATCATATAACAAATACAGAGAAGCAAGAGGGAACTGGGGTGAACTTGTAGCAGAATGAAAAGCATACAATGAACTGGTGTCATGCAAACACCCCCTCAGACTAAAGTTGAGCAGCTCTCAAGAATGTTTAACAACATCCTCAGATAACCAGGGGCAGTAAAACCCTGATTTCATTAAAACAGTGTAAACTCAGACTGGTGCAATTTTGTTTACATGAGACCAGTCTGAAATTCAGACTGGCATAAGTATTTACATGAGACCAACCATCTTGAAAAATACAGTTTACCTTACATCCACTTGGATTGCTTCAATGCCACTTATTTAAATGCACATGCTCAAAACTGAAAACAAATACCGTAAACTGCCGCTTATAAGCCCACCTACTTACAAGCCCCCCCCCCCCCCCCCCCGGCTATAGGCCCATCCACCTGTAAACAAAAAATACATCCGGTAATATGTCACCCCCCCCCCAGATATAAGCCCTCCTCTAGTTTTCCCTGTTTCCTTAATATCAAGCACTCTCACAGAAAACTGCAAAGATTAACTCTGAGCTTCTGTTTTGTTATGTTCCGGTTACGTTCGCGTTGTTGCAGTTTTGATTTTGTTGTTAAAATTTAAGTGAATTCGATTTATTGTGACATTTCAAAGGTTAATTACAAACTGGTACATTAAAAACGTATTTAGATCAACACTGCTGTGGCTCATTTTGTAACGTTTTTCTTATCCCGCTTATAAGCCCCCCCCGGATGTAAGCCCCTCCATTTATAAGCCCACCCAAAACCCCTTACAAAGTTGTATCAGCCTAGGGCTTATAAGCGGCAGTTTACAGTGTCTTAAAACATTTGGGGTAGTTTTTCATGCGAGCGTGCATGCTCAGTGCATGACACGGCATGACATAATGCCAATTTTGTGAATTGTGTGCGCAGTATGGATGCGCAGAAAAAAATTGCGCAAATATCCTTAGAACCTCCCTAAAGCCACGGGCTTACTATTGGCAACTGAGGTAATTAAACTCTGCTTTGTTTCCCATACAGGTTTTTATTCCATCAACCTGATGTCAGAAAAAATATGGCAGTTTATTGTAAGGCTTTGGTTAATAAATTTGTGCTCTTAGCTACATGTATGTTCCCAGGCAGACATTATCAATTGAAATAAAAAATTTTAAGAGCAGTTTTGAAATAAGGTTTTATATTTTTGTTTTTTTTTTTTTTGGTAAATTTTGATGTTGGTGATTAGTTTGACTGTATCCACATACACTTCATGTTCCCTCAGTAACACATCCATACACCAGTAGCATTTCAGTTATTTGGGAGTAACCCTACCCCCCCCCCCCCCACACACACACACAAGCACACACACAACTAACTTCCCAGGAATAATGATTCAGACTTATTTACTTGAATTCACTTGACAGGGAAAACTATTTCAAATGATGGATTCACCACAGTCTGATCCCCTCTTGTCAGTTCATTACATGACAGGTTTCTGACTATCCTGAAATGATTTATGAAGAGGCTTTTCTTTTTGTTTCTCTTTGCTACCAGATTATGACAATCAGTAACATTGCTCATTGGTGACATTAGATGCAGTGTAAAGGCTAATGATCAAACCAAAAACAAATTCAACCACAAGATTTACTACCATCACAGTCAGGGGTAGTAACATAGTGAGTCATAATCTGTGCATCAAATAAAGTCACTAGTGGTTACTGGACCATTTGTTATTCGCGTTGGCAACACTGTTAGTCACAAATTTTTAATTGACTGATTGACCGATTTATCAACTAAGTGGTTGAGTGGTTGATTCATGACTGATGGGTACTTAAAGAGATTGATTTTAATATAATAGTCCCTGGGCATCAATGAGAGTAAACAAGGTACATTGTTATTCCACTATAGCATCAGTTTATCATATAAGGGGGAAACACATACATGAGGGTATGAGTGTATTGCACTGTAGTGTCCCGGTTTCAAATCACTCATTGAATAAATCATTTAAAATGATAGGCAAATATTGTAGTGGAATAATAAATATCATTCAGTGGTTTTACAGATAATGGTCAAGGACATTTTACCGGTACTCATTGCTCGCATTTTTCCTCGCTCTATACCACACAACTTATCTGTCAAACCACTGAATAAGGTGGAGGTATTTTTCAATTAGTACCTTGTCTATGCAATTTGACAACTCTGCAAAAATGTAAATAAATTAAACCGTAGACTTGTGGCAGAGAAAAGGCCGAGGTAAGGTGAACAAAAATAATTATTGTGCCCAATATTTAAGTTTACAACCTAAAACTGGGGCTTATTTAGAATTTTGTAAAACAGGTTCATACCTGCCATCCATCCCCATTTAATGGGAATTGTCCCAATTTTGGAGTTTCAAAACCTAAAAAAATCGGGACATTCCGATTTTCCAGGAAAAAAAAGACAATTTGGAACTGGATTATTAAAGATTGGCCTTCAATTGGTCTTTTTTTGACTTTTCTTTTGTTTTGTGCAATACATGTGGTGCTTGAGACCATTAAACAACACCTGAGAATTCTAATGCTAAGACAGTACAGTACAGGCAATATTTTTAAAAATTAATGCAAAAACCCTAGAGCATCCTAGACCCTGCTCAGTGTTGGGGGGCAGTGGGGGGGGGGGGGCAGGGCACTACCCCAGGACTGGGGTGAGCATGGGGGGGGGTGGTCCGTTTTTCTGATTTTATAAGGTTGCCAGGTATGCAGATTCTAATTTGATGAGAGGTGTATTTACCTAAACTATAATATTGCTGTCAGGTACCACTTGAGATAATAATAATAATAATAATAATAATAATAATAATAATAATAATAATAAATAAAATAATAATAAATAAAATAAATACTAATAAATAAATAAATAAATAAAAATTGGAGTTCCGCTTTTAGGCTTGGCTAAATCTATATATTAGACCTGTGAATTTTTTCGGTTTTTGCGGGGTCTGACGGATTTACAAGATAGAATTTCGCCTTTGTTAGTAAATAACTCTTTGAAAAGGGTCTTTAAAAGAAGGTTGAAGGTGTCATTACGGCATATCTCTCTCTGAAAGGCATGTAAAGTGCTTGATTGAAAACCAAATTTGTCTTTGAGGAGAGGCAGTTCAGGACTAATTGGTGGGGCATTTGAACGGCTTTCTTGCCCCGAGGGGAGGGAATCTGAACAAGCCAATCTTCAAAAGTTCAAATGCCTGGGGGGTTGCCCGGGGGGGGGGGGGGATGTCGAACTTTCGAATTGTTCGGCGCATAAGTCTTACAAATTTTGTATTAAACATAAGTTAAGCTTAAACTTTAAGTTTATAAGCTTATTCGTTTCTCTTGATTCTGTAGAGTGGAGAAGTTGTTGCTTTAAAGAAGGTACCTTTGAGAAAACTGGAGGATGGGATACCAAATACTGCTTTGAGGTCTATATCGTTTGACACTGTTTAATATAATACTTTATAAGGGACAATTTAATTAGCCTGCAATATAAATTTGAGCTTCAGTAGATGCAAGCTTAACTTTGCAATACCCCTCTAGCTATAATAATATAAAGCAGATATACAAGTGGATACCCAGTCCTTTGCATATCCACATATTAAGGACGGTGCCTCCCAAATTTTTGCAAAGGTTATGACTAGAGGGGGGGGGGGGGGGCAGATCTTAGCAGAGGTTACTGGAATCTAAAAAAGAAAAACATGGGTAACCATGCATTTTTCAGAGATAATTAAGCAAAAATAATTCTAAAAGAGCTTTAAAATAGAAAGAATGCAAGGAAATTTCTTTCTAAATTTATGTGTAAGCTCAATTACCTCTGAAAAATCCATGGTTACCCACATTTTTCTGTTCAGAAATTCTGATAGCCCTTGCTAAGATCTGCTTTTTCCACATAGTCATAAACTGCATAAAAACACCCTTGTATTAGAAGAAATATTATTGTATTGAATATCTTGGACCAGACCCGAGATGCGCAGAATGTGTGTGAAGTGTAACAAAAGAAGCTGCCATGCTTAAATGACAGTTATCCATTTTAAATAATATTTATGACTCACAGGTAAACCAAAGGGGATCGAGTGTCATCCTGATTTAGCACATCCACACATCCACTTGCAATGTGCAATATAATAACACTTACAATAGATTTGTTTTCCATTCCTTTAATGTAACCATGAATGTGGCTTTCTGGTGTTTAGGTTTAAAAATAATTTTCATTTAGAATTGCTGTTGGCAACAATCTCATGTAAACTTGCATGTACACAAAAAAATTCATGCACTAGGAATTCGGAAGTAAGAATGGTGCTGGGTTCTGTGATTGTTCAATTATCGTTATCAATCGAGGTTACTCTCTCTAAAAGTTTTACAATCGCTTTACAATAGACAATGAAAGTTAAACAAGAATTTTAAGCTATGATACTTACAGTTTTTAGAGCACGAGAATCTGTGCTAATTGCGTGAGAATCGCATAGCGTGGGATGCAATTCGCATCTCTCGAGAGGGTAGTGTTCTTACCTTTGAGCGGTACTGATGTCACATGTTAGGTAAAGGCAAAAGGTTGTTTTTACCAGTAGCACATTTGCATATTGTTGTGTCCCTTTAAAAAATATGGCTATTTAAATCAAAGGAAAATCCCATTAATACATGTATCTCTTAGCTTGGAACTCTAGTACCCTTATTATTTTTTGATGTGCGGATGGCTATGTATCCATGTTACAATCAAGCCTCTTCAGATGTGTACAGGGGCAGCTTTAATGTGGTGGAGTTAGTAAATATACATGTAGTTTTTGTAAAATATAGCCTGTGGTTATTAACCATTTTACAAGAGGAAACTAGTTGAACCACAGTTTGTGCAAATGGTAAGCAAAATGCTCCAATGGGAAATTCATGTAGACCAGTTGCAAGTTCACCAAAACTGCTGAAAAAAGTACTAATTTAAAGGCACAATTTAAGTATATGCACAAATTCCACCATGAAAGAGCATCTCGTATGTTCTTTATTGCCTTACATCCATGCTTTACATGGACCTTACATAAACCTTGCATGGACCTTACATGTACCTTTACATGGAACCTTAATAAAGTCTTGGGAGATCTTAAGAGTCTCTGACTGTAAATATCGAGAATCGGCGGACAAGCTCAAAAAATCGAAAATCCTGATAACTTGCCAGAAGAACACTTTTGGGGAGCTATCTTCGAAAATATTACTTAAACCTTCTGGAATTCTACTGTTTTCGGGAAATTCGGAAAAACGGTTTTGCTTAATTTATTACGCAATAATCAGGCTTAAAATTAAACAAATTGAAAGCGCTTGCTTTTAATCAATTTGCAACGCCAGAAAACAATTTTAATTTTAAATGATAGCAATACTCTTCTACTTTCTATCAATAGGAATTGCATGGAGTTTTGC
Source organism: Siderastrea radians (assembly GCA_964017195.1). Taxonomy (NCBI): domain Eukaryota; kingdom Metazoa; phylum Cnidaria; class Anthozoa; order Scleractinia; family Rhizangiidae; genus Siderastrea; species Siderastrea radians. Next base: position 19,541,353 of record OZ024899.1, read on the forward strand.
TTTATTTCTGTGGTTTGGTGGTTCTTTGAAACAAAGCCATTTTGCGCACTTCGGAAAAAGGCAAAAATTGGTAAACTTTCACTACCAATTGCAGTTTAATGAAAATGCCATTAAAAGCTTGTTAAAAACCCATGAACCCATTTTTCATGGTCATGAAAATGGAGATTCCCCATTTCATGGCCTTTGTCAAGCCCATTAAATATTATATGACTTAATTCATGAACCATGAAAAATCTTTCATGCCCATGAAAATTCCATGAAATATTACGTGATTTAATTGATGACCCATGAAAACATCTTTTATGGCCATGAAAATCTTGGACCACACCAAAGTTGATTTCATGGGGCATGAAATTTTCATTGCGCCCATGAATTATCCATGAATCACAGGTCATGAAAATTAGTGTAAGGTACATTAACCTACAAAACATGAGACAACAATTTTAATTTCACAAGGATCCACACAGAAAGTAAGCACACAACTAGTTTATACAGCAGAAACAAATCAAAGGGAAATTTTGACTTACACATTTTTTGTTTTTCTGTTTTCCTTGCTTTTCAAGTCCATTTAATAACAAATCATTAGTCAAGCACAACATTGCACCAGCTCTGATTCTTGTGATAACATATACTATTTCAGTATGAAGTCCATCACTATTTGAAGTTCATTCCTCGTTAAAATATTACTGTGGAGTTTTTAAATGCCTTTGTAAAATTGCTTGAAGTGGTGAAGTTCACAAAGTTTATTGGTCATAATTTTGTCATAATTACAATAAAAGGGTAACACTATCCCGCAAATAGCGATGGCTAGTCTGGGTGGGTAGTGTTTTACATTAATGAAACGAAAGAAGTCACGTAACATACAAAATACATACACGTGTGAATATGCGTATATTCCATTTGTGTATAACCATATATGTGTATAACAATTTGTCTTTTAATCCAAGCTTTAAGCCAGGCTCAACCACACTGGAATTTCAGTCAGTTATCACTGTGCTCAAGGAGAGAAGGCGCAGTATTGTAGTGGTTACCGTGTTGGACTTCAGAACTGTGTTGTTTTGTTGTTTCCTCAGTGGAAGCCTCTTCTTGCAGCCATGTGTAAATTACTCATACACAAGGTCACTCCACCTTAAAGTTAAAAATTTTTCATAGGCTTAAAATTCCTTCATTAAAAGTGTTCTTTAACATTGCCTTGACGCGCATCGAGCACAATTAACTGCTGTTAACTGTGAATCAATCTGAAAGACTGCTTTCATGTCGTTTGCTATTTTCAGGTCAGAAAAAGCAAGAATCATTACTTCACACTTCATTCACGAAATTGAACGCAAGCTTACCATCCGCCGCATAGAGTTATCCACCGAGCGGGTATTTAATTCTGAAGAAATGTCGAATTTTCTTTACAAATGTCTGCCAAACGTGAAGTATTCTCGCAACATCAACGACTCTGAAGCCTCTTACTAGTCAATATATAACTCGCCAGCGCAAATTTACGGGATAATTTGGGGTCATCTTTATTCCTACGAGCTCAATTCAATTGCGGTAACATCGGACACTTCCCATATAAGGTATGATTGACGGAAGCGTATTGCAAAGTGCTCAAAGGTGTTTTGAAAAGAAAAGTCGCGTAGTAATGAAAATAGTGGTAAAAGAATTTTCATGGCACAGAGCAGTTATCATTTACACCATGGAAAATTTTCATGGTGCACACTGGTCATTGTTTAACCCATGAAAATAACTGGGACTCACATTTCATGGACCATGAAAATGCTGTGAAAGGCCATGAAATAACAAAGAAAATTTTCATGGACCATTAAAAATTCCCCGTTCACAGGCTTTTCATGGGCCATGAAATTGTTAGACCATTAAAACTCCATGAATTCCTGTGCCATGAAATTCCAGTGGTTAGTTTCATGGCTTGTATCCAAGACCATGAAAATCCCATTAAAGTACAAATAATGGCCCATTAAAATTTAATGGCATTTTCATTGGTTTTTAATGACTTGATACAAACTTTTGACTTTTCATGGGCCATGAACGGTGAAGTTTTAAGAGGATTTTCATGGCCTTTTTAATGGTTTTTTCATGGGATAAAACCCATGGAAATACCCTTAATTTTTGCCATGAAAAACCTGTGAAAAACTACTGAAAACCTTGTGAAATTGCCATTAAAAAATTCACAAAGATTTTAATGGGTTTTGATTTCATAGTGTTTAGAGTTTATGTAGAAAGACCATCCGAAAATAGTTACAGTAAACGATTTGTCATATTTCAAGTCGTCCTTCCATTACAGTCTTTTTTTCTATTATCCAAATTATGCACATTTTGGCAACACTGGTTCGCGATTTTGTGTTTTTGTCAACGCGAGCCTGAATTGCCCAGATTTTTTATTTCATATTATAATGGAAGTAGGGCCAAACTTTATCACAGTGTTTATTTCAATTCGATATTAGACATACCAAGACCCATTTTAAGCCTCTAAAGTTTACCAATTTTTGCCTTTTTCCGAAGTGCGCAAAATGGCTTTGTTTCAAAGAACCACCAAACCACAGAAATAAAGCAAAACTCCATGCAATTCCTATTGATAGAAAGTAGAAGAGTATTGCTATCATGTAAAATTAAAATTGTTTTCTGGCGTTGCAAATTGATTAAAAGCAAGCGCTTTCAATTTGTTTAATTTTAAGCCTGATTATTGCGTAATAAATTAAGCAAAACCGTTTTTCCGAATTTCCCGAAAACAATAGAATTCCAGAAGGTTTAAGTAATATTTTCGAAGATAGCTCCCCAAAAGTGTTCTTCTGGCAAGTTATCAGGATTTTCGATTTTTTGAGCTTGTCCGCCGATTCTCGATATTTACAGTCAGAGCCTCTTAAGCATTACTAACAGTAGCTTGATCTTCTGAGTTTTTCTGCAAAGATCCTCCCTACTTACAGGACTGGTTTTGGTTTTGTGGATAAAGCTTGACAGCTGCCATCTTCACCGACAAAAAGATTATTCTGTTCAAGATCAGCCAATTTTGCACAGTTTACTCTAATTTACATGTACATGGAGGGGGTCTGGCCTTGAACTGGTAGAATAATGCAAATGGAACACATTTTTGCCATACAGCTGTAGTTTTATGTTTTTTTCCTTTTGTTAGTACAATAAGTCAGTGATCCCCTTGTCTTTTTTTTCAAACCAGGGAGATTAAGGCACTCCAGGAAATAGAGGATAATCAAAATGTGAGTACAAAATGACAACAATACAGAAAATGACATAAAAGTGAAGACTTTTGGAAGGGACTACACAATTGACAGTACAATGAAACCTTGATTTAACAAGGGACTGGGAAAGAGGTTTGTTAAATCAAGGTTTCACTGTATGTTTAAGGCTCATGCAGTCCAGTCCAAGACATGTACATGTATATAATTTTTAATTTATGTATCCTGTCTTGGAATACTTGAATAGGACTTTTCATGAACCCTGCTTGTCTGTCTCAGCTTAAATTATGTAAAATGAAATTGAACCCCATTAACAACCAGGAGCAATTGTATGCCTCTGTTGTCTTGTTTTAAATATTGGTGGTTATTTGGTGTTGTAGTCAGCCGTGCACTCATGGCATGAACTGGTGTTTGTTCCTAGCATGCTGTCTTAATCAAGTCTAGTTCAGCTTATTAGCATGGTGTAATCCTTTAGGATATTATTTTTTTATATATTTAGGGCAGTTTCACTTTATTGGAGCCAGGATCTGACCACTTGCCAGTGGTTTATGCTTGGTATCCAAACTCCAGTTTTGATTGTTACTGTCACCTGTTGAGTGACCTTCTCAGTGGGGTGCTCAGGCTCATCAGCATGCATGTCATTTAATAGCCCTGTAGGAGTTTTTTTCCTTTGTTTGTTTGTTTGTTTGTTTTTTAGGTGGGATCCCAAATTCAAATAATATTGTGGTATTTTTGCTGGGTTTAACAATTATTCCCGGTAAAACTAAACATTCAAGATTCTTTAACAAAAAAGCTTGGCTAAAGGATTAATACCAAAATTGGCCATGTTGTGTATTGTGTGGGCAAGGTAGTTAGTGGTTTCCATGTTGAAAGTCAGATCTGAAGATCAGTGGTTTTAGCCTGCTCCTCAATTGCCACCATGTTGTTTCCTTAGACAAGAAGCTTTCAGTTGTAAGTCACACTCTCTCTCTCGACCCTGCAGGTGTATGAATGGGTAACAGCAACATAGTGCTGGGGATAACCCTGTAATGGACTATCATCCCAGCACCATGTGTACATGTACAGAAATTGGGATTAAGCTTCGGCCAGGCAGGCCTCCAGTGGCCTGTTTCCAACTTTACCTTACCTTATTACCTTACCTTTCCTTACAGCTGATTTCATGAAAGTAATTTAAGAAGCAACACAACACTTTTTAGTTTGAAACAAGACATGTTTTGGCATACCTAATGCCATCTTCAGTTTGACGGTTTTGTGTATCTTTGTGTAACCTTACATATTTATGGACTCTAGGTTGTGAAGTTGATTGATGTTTTTCCATATGGCACTGGATTTGTGTTGGTCTTTGAGTACATGCTGTCTGATTTGTCTGAAGTTCTGCGCAATTCAGCCAGACCATTAACTGAGGTGAGTTTACATTTTCTTGTAAATATTTCCTCTAAACATTTGCATCAACACAACCTAATAAGTAATTGTATACAAGATACACTTACCACAGTGACACTTACTAATAAATAATTAATAATTATAATAATAATGATAATAATAATTTAAATAATGATGATAATGATGATAATAGAATCATCAATTTTCCCTGAATCCATTTATTCCCTTAAAACCCTTTTACTTGCAAGAGTGCCTGCTACATTTTAGTTTTACTCATAAATATAAAGAAAGTACCTGTCTGAGTATTAATATCAAAACAAAAACTACCACAGACAGTGAAGTATTTTTATTTCGAATTTTGATGAACACCAGGACACAGTTGAGCATTTGAACCACAGACTTGCTTAGAACATATAAATTATCCACATTGCCTAAAAAAAGGTTGTTCAAGGTTACTACATTGTACATGTATGGATGGGAGTTTTAAGGCTGATATTTATAATTAGTGTAACTCCTTTATGTACGTTTGTATGCAAATTGCTATCACTTTGGTAGTGTGAATTTTACACTACCACCAGTAGAGGCAACTGCAGTTTATTTTTTTATTATATCATCACAGTAAATTAATAACTTTTCCCTTGTGTTTTAGGCTCAGATCAAAAGTTACATGTTAATGTTGTTGAAAGGTGTAGTGTTTTGTCATGAAAACTCTATAATGCACAGGGTAAGTACATTTTTCATTAACAAGTTGTACATACATGTCTCAGGGCTTGACAAAAACTTGAATAATTTCCAGCTTGCCTTTCGGGTAAGCAAGTCTCCGAGTTTGCTTGCTCAAGCCAATTTCCCAGTTGCCCCTGTTCATTAAAATTTATTGGGCTTATTAATAATTCAGGAGGCATGGACAAAGATCTCACAAAGTGTTTAAGAAGTGATTGCTGACTCCTTCTGTTGAACGTTTTGCTGTATCATATAATGTAATGTTGCACGAAATGATGCATCTTTTACCCGCGCCTTTAAACTGCAATTTGATGGAGGGTTTTCCCGGGCTTGCACATCGGGCAAGTGACCCTGAAAAGTTTCTTGCCCGACCGCAAAATCTCCTTGTCTTGGATGACCGGATGGGACTTTTGTCGACCCCTGATGTATGTGTGAACTAATTGAAGATCAAGGTTTGGTAAATGGGAGATCATCACAATTTTACACACAACCTAAGGAGTTGTGAAAAGAATACCTGAACAAAATCAGTTGTGATTCAAACCTGTTACCCTGCAAAACCAGTGCAGCAATGATCTAACCAACTGAGCTTCAGGCCAACTGGGAGCTAGTTATTGTGAGTGTGTAATAAGCCTGTTTATTATATAGACAAGAGTGTTTTAGTGGAAAATATACCACTCATAAAGTGCATACGAAACTACATCCCGGACTCGAGTGGCGTATTTTCCATATCCTCACTAGTGAGGATATCGCTTTTACACTGTCTTTTGTACAAAAACACTCTTGTCTATATAATAAAAAGAAAATTACACGGCGGCTTGAAAATATGAATTTTATTTTCTCGTGGTAAAAAACAATATTTTACTCGCTGCGCTCGTTCGTAAAATATTGTTTATACCACTCAAAAGTAAAATTCATATCTTCGCGCCGTTGTGTAATATCCTCTGTCTATATATATATTCATGATAGAGAATATATGAAAAGTCATGAAAATAATGTGACCTGTGCAATTAAGATTATGCAGATGGAAGATCACCCAATTCAGTATACTCTCAGTTGTGAAGGGATCGAAGCCTGAAAAACATTTAAGGCTTGAACATGGTTCTAACACATACCCTTTGATACTGGTCAAGCACTCTTATTCACCAACTGAACTATCAAGCCAACTGGGCAGCTGGTCATTTGTGGTTTCTTAATACATATACTGGTAAAAGATGAGCATGCACTGTAGTAGCCTGAGAAAACAGCCAACTTTTCGCGGTCACCACTTGAGCCCTTGCAAAACGACATCATTCTCAGTAACGTGCGCAGAAATTCCATACTGATGATGTGTCACTACTCAGATCTTGGTAGTGCTTCTGATTGGTTGCAAGAAAATTCCCTAGCAGCACAACCAATCAGAAGCACTACCAAGATCTGGGTAGTGACACATGAATTTCTGCACTCGTTACTCGGACATCATTTTGAAAGGGCTCAAATAAGTGGTGACCTTGTGAAACGTCAGCTGTTTTTTCAGGCTATGCATGAGCATAGTAGTTGTTACTTGTAGTCATTTGTGCTCAATTTGTTGAAATTATGGGTTAGTGTCAGTTAAGAAGATATTACCACTTGAACCCAATACACATTATTTTACTGTTACCTTTCCTTGCACTGTAGGATTTGAAACCTGCCAACTTGCTCATCAGTTCTACAGGGCATCTGAAGATAGCTGACTTTGGCCTTGCCAGAGTGTTTCGCAATGAAGGCAAGAGACAGTATAGCCACCAAGTGGCAACAAGGTAAACCAGGGGCTTACTGCAATCAAATTCCTAGATTTATCACAATGTTGTCCTTATCAGGCAATAAACTTTTCATTTCGCTGTGTGTTAGTATTAACCCTTTCACTTCCAAGAGTGCTTAAATTGAAATTTAAGACAAATTCCAAATTTCAGATTGTAAAATTAATACTTAAATATAAATTGGTACCATGTAAAAGTATTGCTGACAAGGTTTCATTTGAATAGTCACACCATAGGATCTTGTCCACAAAGTCAAAAGTTAGAACAACCTTATTGTCTCAGTCCATAACTCAACTCTGGGAGTGGAAGGGTTAATAATCACAAGATGCTGTTCCAAAGTTTTATCAGTCCTTGACATTTCTCTGTACCTTAGCCATACATTGGTTAGGTACTATTTTTAAGTGTTACATGTATCTTCTTGACATTTATCCTTGCTTGCTGACATCTTCTCCTTGTCAAAGTTTTGGATTGGTTAGGGTCTTATGGATTATGCCAGCATACCTTTAAGCATAATATTGTATGTATCTGTAGCAACAAGCATGATGATGATGATGAATGTCGGCATACCCTGGTGAAAATCTTTGAAGGATCTTCAAGGATCCTTAAAGATCTCCATGAGGACCTTTGAGGATCCTTCTGAGGATCTTGACAAAGATCTTTATAAAATCTTCAAGGATCTTCAAGGATCTTCAAAATTCTTGCCAAGATCTTCAAGGATCTTCAAGGTTCTTACCAAGATCTTCAAGGATCTTTTATTTTCTTGCCAAGATCCTCAAGGATCTACAAAGATCTTTCAATTTCTTGCCAAGATCTTCAAGGATCTACAAAGATCTTCAAAATTCTTGCCAAGATCTACAAGTATATTCAAAGTTCTTGCAAAGATCTTCAAGGATCTTCAAAATTCTTGCCAAGATCTTTAAGGATTGTCAAAATTCCTCTCGAGATCTTCAAAGTTCTTGCCAAGATCTTCAATGTTCTTGCCAAGATCTTTAAGGATCTTCAAAATTCTTGTCAAGATCTTTAATGTTCTTCCCAAGATTTTTAAGGATCTTCAAAATTCTTGTCAAGATCTTCAAAATTCTTGTCACGATATTCAATGTTCTTACCAAGATCTTTAAGGATCTTCAAAATTCTTGCCAATATCTTTTTTGATCTTCAAAATTCTTCCCAATATCTTCCAATTTCCTCCACAATTCTTGCCAGGATCTTCAAGGATCTTCAAAAGGTCATCAAGTTCTTGCAAGATTAAAAAAGATCTTCAAAAATCTCCCAAAGTTCTTTTTGGTTCTTTCAAGATTCACAGCAATCTTTGAGGACCATTAAGGATGTTGCAAGCTCTTACAAAATAAAGCTAGGAATTCCTAACAATTCCAAGCTTCACATGGTCTTAGATTAGTGTGGAAGAAATGTCTAGCAAACTGATCTAGAATTTGATAAAATTTGAGAAAAAATTGAGTTCCTAGGAATTACTGAGAATAGCAAACATTACATGTAGGATCTACTGTACATCAAACAACAAACAAACTTAAAGTTGATTAAGTATTTATTGCAAAAATTGTAAGGATTCTTCACAAGTTTTCTTTCAGGCCACCAAATTCAACAGGCCTGTAACTTAAGGCCTGTATTATGAAACCTTAAAACACTTTCTTGTGAATATATTTAGAGCATTAATTTACCACAGTTTCAGCACTCTGGAAACTGGCCTAGAGACTACATCATGTACTGACACAGTGCAGCTGTGATTAAAATAACATCTCCATGAAGTTCACAAGAGTTTTTATAAAATTATGACATATTAATTACCATATTTTTTGGACCTATGTACATGACCTATGTATTGTCCTCTGAATTTCACATCGCTGAATACATAAAATTTAATTCAACATTGGGAAAATTACTATAATATTATTATTCTGAATTGCTACACCTAGAACTTCTTTTACATAAAGCTTCACCAGTATACAGAGTGAATTAGATGACATTGTCTTGATTGTCTTTTTCTCAAAATATTTTGCTGTGTTCATTTAGAGTGGATTTATAGAGATAACCTACAATACATTTACAATTGCATTGTGTCCTGGTAGGTTGAGTAGATATGATTCACAGAAAGGGAAATCAGTAAAAATGACCGCTTTGTTCATTAAAAGTGACTTAGCTTTAATACTGAGCACAGAGCAGGCTACTCCTGACTTGACACTGCAGTGCTCTGGCCATAAGTGTTACATCTGTTCTAACAGCAGCTGATAATGAATTGAATGTATTCCTAGTAGAGCAAAACAGAACAAATTAGTCATTGTGTGGTTAAATCATTTCTGAATTATTTTGTATTCAGTTAACAGTTCCATTCTTTCAATTCTCTAGAAGATGATCTCCATTATTGATTTCAAATCAAGACATTGTAAACTCAAGACAGATCAGTTGTCTTGTGCTTATAATTAAGTGCATGCCCTTTTAACTACAGTGATGGAAACACTCTACAGTGGAAAAGCACAGGAGAACATTGTATTGGATGTTTCATTTTAACTTTTCTATAAACTACACAATTATGCCATGACTGCTTCTTTAGTTAAATAAACTTGCAATTCAGCCTGCCTCAAATGTAACTAGTTACACGAAAATATATAAGTTTATAGCTTATAATTATATAGGTTCGAATGGAAGCAGATTGAAGAAGACAGGAAAGAACATGATCTTCTTAGAATCGTTAATTTTGAAGCCAATCTTTCATTACAAATCATTTTCTTTTGAACTAACCTCCTTCTTAAGAGTAGATATCCAAATTTTGCTGCCTTGAGGCATCACTCAAGCTTGAAATAATAGGAAATCCAAGGAAACATGTGTTGACCATTTGAAATGAACTTCAACCGTTTTCTCTGAGCCCGCAATGATAAGGCTGCTGACCAAAAGCGGCTCATTCATTACCAGTCTCTCCGAGATTCCAAAATGGCGGCTACTCCTGGCTCCGTTTTTCTTGCTCACTTAAAGGATTGCATTCTGTTAAGAAGTCACTCCTGAATCATTTTTTGGGACCTATGGAGACTTGAAACAAATTTACCCCTGCAGAAGTTCAAAAACTAAGGATTTTCATTGTTAAATTGCTGAGACTGACTGCCTGAATATTAAGACAATAAAAGCAACTAATGCTGAACAAATAACCTTATGATCATGTAAATTAACAAGGTAAAGTAAAACGTATTATTTTTTGACAAATGAAGTTTTCTGTTTTATGGTTAATTCTTGCACAGACTAAGCATAACATTCCAAGCAGAAATTATCTGAAAGTCTGAAAATTGTGTTGGATACATGTACTTTGTAGTGATAGCAGCTTTGTTTTTTGATCACACAGTAGTTCAGACATTAGAATAATAGTCACCACCTTGCAAGATCCTCATTATTTTAGTCCTTTCAAAGAGGATATTGAAGGAACCCAGCAAAGATTTTAGGAAAATCCTTGCAATTATGTTTGTAAGGATCCTCATCAAATCTTTGAAGATTCTGTCAACTGTGTCAAATTTTTCAAGGATGTTGTAAGATCTTGTGAAGGAACCTCGTATGATCCCCAGATCAAAGCAGAAACTTTAACGGAATATTTTCAAGATCTTCAAAATCCTTGAGGATCTTGCAGGATCCTTGCAAAGACCTTGTAAAGACATCAATAATTATTGGCATAAAATTACAGATTCCCTGCAACATGCAGATCAAATCCTTACGAATCCTTTCTAAGATCTTAATCAGATCCTTAAGGTGATTGCATTCAAATTGGATTGCACATCCTATCTGCGCATCATTTTTTGCGTGATTAGTGCAGGCACGAGCGGGCATGCGCTCGGAACTTGTAGGTTTTCTATGAAAACTGGGTTGCTCAGAGAAATAAATGGGCTTTATTTCCTAAATGAGCACGGTGACCCCCATTTTTTAATACATAAATTTAAATGGCATACCATCGGGTACTATATATTACGATTTTAAGAAAAGTCAAAAATTCTGCTTTGAGATATTTCTATTTAAATGCAGAAAAGAACATGTCTTCAGGTGCAGCAGGGTATATACGTATGCAGCAAATTCTTTAATTCATTTGATTTCATATCCTTAATTCCTGTTCAACTAAAATAGTATGCAATGCTAGATAAACTGTCTATTTTGTTGAACTGCTCCACTATTTCAATACAAGCAATGATGTTTTAAAGAAATGATAGTTCTCATTTCTGATTATTAGGGTTTCTCAGGAAACCTTGCAGGTCGTATAGTTGCTATTAATGGCCATCCACATTGTGCAAAATCAAGCACAGTGACCCCATTTTTTATTGCATTTTTGAAATGTTAAAAACATAGTTACCAATTGGACCAAGTTTTATGAAATTTTAAACATTCCTTCTATTTCAATGGAATCACCTTAAATGCATCTTTTTAGGTCTTCGAAGGAACTTCATTAAATCCTTGAGGATCTTGAAGGAACCTTGCACAAATCTTGTAAAGATCTTGACAAGGATCCTTGGGAGATCCGGACCAAATCCTTAAGGATCCTAGCAAGGATCTTAACAAGATCCTTAAATGGATCTTTTTAAGATCTTTGAAAGATCCTCAATAAATCCTTGAGGATCTTGAAGGATCCTTGCACAGATCTTGCAAAGATCTTGACAAGGATCCTTGTAAGATCCTTACCAAATCCTTGAGGATCCTGGCTAAGATCTTAACAAGATCCTTGAAAGGATCCTTTAAAGATCTTTGAAAGATCCTTGTTTAGTCCTTGAGGATCTTGAAGGATCCTTGCAAAGATCTTGTGAAGATCTTGACAAGGATCCTAAAAAGATCCTGACCAAATCCTTGAGGATCCTGGCTAAGATCTTTAAAAGATCCTTGAAAGGATCCTTTTAAGATCTTTGAAAGATCCTTGTTTAGTCCTTGAGGATCTTGAAGGATCCTTGCAAAGATCCTTGCTAGGATCTTTGTTAGGATCTTTGTAGGATCCTTGGAAGATCTTGGTCAAATCCTTGAGGATCTTAACAAATGATTTTGCATATAAAGATCTTTGAAGATCTTTCAAAGATCCCTTAAGGATCCTTTAAAGATCCTTGTCTTTAAGGATCTTTGGCAGGTCTTTGACAAATCCTTAAAGATCCTTGAAGATCCTGTGAGGTTTTTCACCAGGGTAATACTCAGATTTTGCAGCACAATTATGTTATAATTTATTGAAGTTCTGAAAACCTTTGAATTGCTGTAATAACTGTGTTCTAATTTTTCCAGAAACCAGAATGTAAAATGTTGATAAAAATGCAGAAATTTTAGGAACTGAGCACTTGAGACAAATCCATTTTGGCATAGTCGCCTTAGTCGAAGGCCTGGTCACCTCATTTTGCCAGGCTTGTACACATGTTTGAACCTACATGTAATGTCATGGGCAACATTCTGGATCTCATCACTCTCATGGCAACACTTCCACTCCAGGGTAGAAAAGGGGTTTCAACAGAGCTCAATTTTACCTGTCTGGAAAACTGACTTATGTGCCTGAATGCCCTGAAAACTAGGCAGAAGACGTTTTGTCCCTTTTGCAAGCCAATTGCTACCCACATACATGTTTCTTACATGTACATTATTCTTGCTAGGTGGTACAGAGCTCCTGAGTTGTTGTATGGTGCAAGACAGTATGATGAGGGAGTGGATCTCTGGTAAGGTTTATTTTTAAATTTCTGTGTAATTGTTTTGTTTTCTTACAGTGTTCAACTGTAACTATAGCTAAGCCTCCACAGACATTGTAATATATATGACCTAGAGAACTTGAAGGGAGTTAATGATTTTGAAATTAACTCGCATTTTTCTCTTATGACTTAACGTTGTGTTAGTTGCATGTTTAGATTTACATTTGATTGTACTTGTAACAAAACAAATGCAAACCTGTTTGGAGTGATTACGTTCTAAGAATAAAACGCCGTGCACCTATTAGGTAAATCATTTTCATTGTAACATTTTGCTTTTTACAAGTATTTACAGAACTGTAGTTCAATGCTAACCTAAAATCCTGTTCATGCAACTAGCCAATTTCTTAGTCGCGTGCTTTTACCGTCAAGTTAGTCCCATGCGCCATATCCTCTTCCAATTTAACAGCCCACAGTATTTTCTACATTCAGTTTTCCAAAATTGGCCAGCATGTACTCCTATATCCGTAATAAAAACGTAGACATTCCTGGCGAAAATGTCATGATTTGCGACATGCCAGTGGCAAATTTTGTGCACCATTATAGACCAGTAACAGGAATTTGCATAATGCTGTCGGGGGTTACTTGTGGTAATCTGGCAACGCTGCATTCTCGAATAAACCCTGAAACTGTACTTTCATTGAGACGACCTGAGCATCCAAAACCGATTTTTTTTTTTGGCTCTGTTGACATACAGCTATTTGGCCAGAACTGTGCATCTTCTTATAAGAATAGACGCTCCATGTACCTAAATATGCATTATTATAGAGGCAACCCCTGGATACGAGCAGGCGAGTGCTCGATAGCTCTAACAGGCTATCGCCTCAAATCCAAGGGGTAGAGATAGTGGTTATTCTAACAGAGGTGATTGTCGTGCTTGGGTTTTCTCATGATCCCCGCAGGGGTTGTCTGTGTAAAGGCTCGTTTACACGTGCGATTTTTAATGCGATTTTCGTCGTGTTCTCCCATGCAACTTTTGTCGCAAGTGTAAACTAGCGGCGATTTGATCGCGATTTCTCTTTGATTCGAGTGATGTTTGCTGTAATTTCCCCCAGATCGCGGCTAAGTTGCATTACGTTCCAGACACGTTTGAACCCTCTGCGATATCGCAGTGAAAAATCGCACAGAAATCGCTCTAGTTTACACTTGCAATTACTATCGCGAGTTCGAGCGCGACAGCAAATGCATTGAAAAGTGCGACAAAAAATGCACCAAAAAATCGCATGTGTAAACTGGCCTTGATGAAACATTTATTCCACTCAATCTCCGGCATGTTATGTGAACTCATGAATACGCTGCACGCCTTGTTGGCCATGAGTTCAATGCACCCCTGAATTTTGCGGAGTAAGTGTTAAAGAATGATAACATAAGGTAGCCAAACTCCAGTTCTGTCAATTTATTTATTTCTTCTTTCACTGTTTGTGTTTCTTCAGGGCTGTTGGCTGTATATTTGGTGAACTTCTCAACAACTCACCTCTGTTTCCAGTGAGTAAACAATCTATCAGTGGCACTACAATTTGCCTGTAAATTGTATACTTCAGATGTCTCCCCAGTTTTTGAAATTTGAAGAGAAACGGATGGCTGAGAATTGCACTGGTGTGGACATGACTGGGCGTCGGATGTCAAATGGGTTGGCCCTACGTTGGTCATTTAACCGTTTTAAGTAGTCCATCCTTAGAGATAGATGCCCATGGACAGTAGCCGGGGAAGAAAAAGTGGGAATGGGTGAAGAAAAAATGTTGCCGACGCGCTCACATTCACCCAGATCTCTTTTTTCGCCGGTTCCCTCCCACCCGATTCGACCTTCCCATAAGCGATTAGCTGCCTTTGGCCATTGACCGATTTAAGGCCAGCAGGCCATATGACTTCCTGTAACAACCATTTTTTTTTGTCACTGGCTTCACATGTTTTTATTCACGAGTGCACGTTGAGTCGACCGTAGCTTCCCACACGTCGTTTGACTTGTTTCCAGCCCATCTGTTATCTGGCGAATCCACTTCACTCAGGTGTGGCTAGAAAAACATCGCTCCTTCAGCTCTCGTCCACCGTAGCAACCTTGAGATCTAAGTACGCGTAAGGGCTTGAGTACGACGGAAAAATTTCAAACCAGTCTTTTTGCGTGAGCCCTCGCTCGTCCCTATTGCTGACTAGTAGAGAGGAAGGCTCCAGCAATGCGATTGGTTTGAAAGACGACAGATCTAGACTAAAGAATGCGCCCTAGTTTTAAAAATGTACTCGTACTCAATCCTGCACTCGTGTTCCGATCTGAAGGTCCCCAAACCACCGTACGGAAAAAGACGGCGGCTGTACATTTTACCACAATACCTTGCGAACCTAACACAGCGAATAGGCACATAAAAAGCCATATTTTCCCCACAAATTTGTCCCTGTGTTAGCAACATTCTGTATGCTAAGTCTGAAGTTTTTAGAACTTTTCTTTGCGTTTTTATGAGCGTTTTAATGGTTCTTGTTCGCTAAGAACTATGGGTAAATGTACCAGTCGCCATCTTTTTCGGTACGGTGGATTAGCAATGTTGTCGGGCCATTACCTTTAGTGCTTTCCGCGGCACCACCAACTAAAAATTGGCTTTGGGGGATGAGAGACTGGGAGGCTAGTGATCTTTCGATGAAGGACTCTGGTGCCGTCAGTAAGCGGATGAGCAAACGATGGTGCATTGCTACGCGGTACTGAATGAATGAATGAATAACCTTTATTTAAACACAATAGAAAGTTAAAGCACAATGCTTGTGGGGTCGTGTATTAACTAAATATTACTAAATACTAATAAACTAATATATTTCTAAATTACTACTAAATACTTATATACTAAATTGGATTGTAACAACTTTAAAAATGATTAATTACACAACAATCAGTAACATTTAAAGTCATTGTAATGCCTAGGGAGCGACTGAACCGACTGAGCACTGAAATTAAGCTCCTTAATATAATTATCATTTTTCACTTTTCACTGCTGCTAATTATTCTTGTCTTTGTCTTAGGGTGAAAGTGATATAACACAACTTTACTGTGTACTCAGGGTTCTTGGAACACCAAGCCAGGGCCAGGTATAGAGACCTGTAACATTGTAAGAACATTCCTGAAATCCACTTGTTTTCCGACAGAATTAACTTGGCTTAATTGATCTTTTTCTTTGTGCTTTGAGTTACAGATTTACAGAAGTGTGGAACAAAGCTCGACAAAACGACTAATCACTGAATTTTCTTTATTAGGACTGTGTGCTTATTTATCTTTCTACTGATTTTACAAACGCACAACCTCTGCATTTATCTCGCTAAATAACAGTTGCGTTTAAAGAGACGTGTTTTTTTTTCTTCTATAAAATATCGACAGGTCTCAATATATAATCCAATACCATGCCAGAAATGAAACATTCTGGTTAACGTAAACTGAAATTCCACCTTGTCTCTGTGTGTCAGGGAATGACAGAACTGCCAGACTACAACAAGATCGAGTTTCCAGAAATGCCGCCCATCCCGCTAGAGACTATTGTACCAGACGCTTCACCAGAGGTTGGTGAGGATGAGGGTTTATTATGGCCAATTTAGACGGTACTATTTTTGCTTAGGACTGTCGTATGCG
This sequence comes from Siderastrea radians, assembly GCA_964017195.1. Classification (NCBI taxonomy): domain Eukaryota; kingdom Metazoa; phylum Cnidaria; class Anthozoa; order Scleractinia; family Rhizangiidae; genus Siderastrea; species Siderastrea radians. Next base: position 19,557,725 of record OZ024899.1, read on the forward strand.
ACTTTTGCAGCGCACGCTGCTCGCGTCAGGCAAAGATCATATACAACTCGTCATTTTCACATTTTGATTGTGGTTACCACTTTCCGAGGGTTTTTAAAACATGTTTCAAAACCCTACGACATTTTTCGTGTGGTGTGCAACTGTCGTGAAGTTGTTGACGACACGATTCGTGTTGCAGACATGACGTAAGCAGGTCGCATACAACAGTTGTAAGCAAAAATCGTGCCGTCTAAATCGGCCCTTATAGAAATTAGATTATGAGGGGCAAGAGAGGCACCTTTCTGAAAAGCCTGCGCGCAGACGTCTCCTACACGCAGGCTACTTCATCAACCATTTTCAGTGTCTTCAGATTTCAGTTTGAGATTAAAAGAACAGGAAATTGCATGTTCCGCTCCAATCTTCTTCTACTCCACTAATTTAACGCTAAATGCAAGCTTTTAGCATGAAATTCAAATACCTTGGGCCAATTAAGTGAAAACAAGCCCTATGAAATGTCCGTAGGGGACCCAGTTTACAGAAGAATGCTTTAAGTGAAACGAAATTTTCTTGCTTGTTCTCGAATTTGAGGGTGTTTTGTACTCGTGAGTTCAACATGTACGGGCGCAACAGACCTGAAAATCCTTGCAATTCTTTTTGTTAAGGCTGTGGATTTGCTCAAACGGTTCTTGGTTTATCCGTCCAAGAAGAGAATTTCTGCAGCGGAGGTATGTACACAGTAACCAGATACCAAAATAAGGCCACGTGAAAAAATGTCAGAAACTTTGATGCTGCTTAGTAACTTTTATTTCAACTTCAACACTCGGGGATGCCACCTGCCGACTGTTTGAAAAAGACATTGAACAGCAGTATCACATAAAAAATAGATAATAAATAGATAAATATTTTAGCTACAAGCTCAAACGTCTAGTCAGCTTTGTTTAGCATAGTAAACACCACCACAGGAAAGTATCCATTTTTAGGACTTCTTTACAGACCCAAAATTTAGGATCACTCTGTAAAGCACAATATACACACAATATACAACACCACAAGAGAGCACTCCTAAAAGATCCTCCTAAAAAGCTTTTGCGTCAATGGCCACACTCTTAGCATTTGAGTCAGACTCCAAAGTTGGAACTCAGGTGGGAGCACCTTGTAAAGTATAATTTTTAGACGTGCTTTACTGCAATGTTAGCTGAGATAATTTTACTGCGATGTAAAGTGAGATGATGATGGTGATGATGTTGATGGTGATGTTTTTCATCAATTTTGATCACTCTTGATCACTTTCTTTCCATACACTTTATTTCAGGCCTTACTTCATCCCTACTTCTTCACGGAGCCACTTCCAGCCCACCACTCTGAGCTACCTATCCCGGCACGCAATGCACGCAGGACATCAGGACGAGGTCCGTTACGCCGCGCGTTTGATATCGATGTCCCTTTAGAGAAATCTCTGGTCAACCCTGCCTTACTTGTACACAATGTTGTAGGCATGCCTAACTTTCAACCATAATAACCTGTCCTGTTTACGTTTATGCGTTTTTGCTTTCCGTCGACACAAACGCTTTTTGGAAGACGCGTTTTCAGGAAACCCAGTTGTAGTACATGCAGTGTGGATAGGGCCAAAGGTTATAATGGCACAACAGCCTGCTCTTCTTGTATAGACTGCTAACACGTGCAGAGCTAGCTGGCCACACAAGGGCGGAGTGAAGCAACCATGACGGCTGGACTCTCACTTTCAGGGAGTTCATACTACACTAGCGATTGTTGAGATTTACCCTACTCATTGTCTACATCCCAGTCGACAAACCAAACAAACCTGTTACACCTGAAAATATTATTAATGCACTCTCATGCACTATTTTTCGACGCATTTGCTTCTGTAAGACTTTAACAAAAGCGAATAAATCGAACACTTCACAGAAGTCATGACTTGTTTTACTTTTTCAAAATGTCTACAGATCTTTGAGAGGGAAATCAGCTATCTTGGATTTCGTTACTTTTGAAGCGTCGCCCTCGCTATAACAATTAAGTGGTAAACGGGTTCTCACATGTTCCTGATTTTGGTTCATACCGATGCGAACGTGAAATTGACATTATGAACATAATTCTTTCATTCATGATGTTAGGTTACCACCTAGAAGTAACGAAAGCCCCTATGTTTTAGGGGCAATGGACAATGATATTAATTAGCTATCGGGCAAGGTTTAGCGGAAATAGCTGCGTAGGAAGAGTTTCCAAGGGTTTTATGCTGTGAGGAGCAGCCGTTATTCCTCTTGAGGGGGAACAGACCAGGCGCGAAAGATCGCTCGAGGATGTTTTGCAATTCTTGAGTAGTTTCCTTCCTTCTTTAGTTTCCTTTGCCGGTTTTTTGTTTTGTTTTGTTTGTAGTTTTTGACTGTCTGTTTCTTTGTTTGTTTTTTGCAATTGTCTCTGTTTTCATCTCCCCTTTTTCGGGTGTTTCTAGTAATGTAATGTAATGTAATTTGTTTAACGTAATTTGCTCACCCACGAAACACGAGCTCTGAAGCTCGTTTAAACGTGTTTGTGCGCTCCAGATCTAAGTGGAATTTGGAAGTGTTGGTTTTTGAGGAGAGGAGAAAACCCGAGCACCCGGAGAAAAACCTCTCGGAGCAAGGACGAGAACCAGCAACAAACTCAACCAACATGATACCGGGACCTGCAGTCGAACCTGGGCCACATTGGTGGGAGGCGAGTCCTCTCACCACTGCGCCATCCCTGCTCCCCCTAGGGTCTTCCAGATCTTTTTAGATGATGGCGGCTAGTTGCAAAATCTCAGTCGGTGAGGGTGATCAAGGCACACATACTTGGAATTATTTACGTTTTTAATGTTGTTGTTTGCTTTTCTTTTCTTTTCTCCTCTCTTTTTGTCTCTTCTTTTCTTTCTTTCCTTCTTTTTTTTTCTATGGTGGGGGGGGTAGGCTCAGTCTCCAGCCGTGGAGACTGAGCCTAGGGGGGGGCCGACCCACCGAACCCACTTTTACGAGAGAGAGGGTGACGGGAGACGAAGCATTTCAACGATTAACAATAGCATTAGAAAGTAGATAGTAAATCTGCTTTATTATATACTGATGCCATCTACCTCTGCAGCATAACAACGAAAAAATTACATGTAACTTGTACAATTCCTTTTTATAGCCATTGAAAGATTAAAAGACAACACTATTTTATCACCTGCTAAGACAAAGTAATTGCTGATAGTCAAAATGTGGTGTATTTTACATTGGAGTCTGAGGGTGGTTTTGCCATTTGCTAGCCTCGGCCCTTAGAGAGGGTGTTGTGGATGAGTTTTCTCCGAAGTAAAAACAGCCGTTTCGCGTATCGTTCAAGTGCTATTCACCTTACTGTGGATGTTTTTTTCAAAGCGATTATACGATAGTTATGTACTGTCACGACTCGACTCAAAACAAGACATTTACTGGATCACGATTGACCGAAAGAAAAAAAGGAATCACAACCAACAAAAGAAAAGATCAATCATTTTTACCTGAAACAAATGGCATTTTACACTTCTCGAAAAACCTCCTTACCACCCTCTTACAAGGAATCCGATGATCTAGCAGATACTTTTATTTATTTATTTTTTATTTTTGAAAGCTGTGTCAATACGTTGACATTGATGTAACAGAAGGATCAAAATGATATGAGTTACACACCAACGGATCGCCATAGCAGCGTAGCAATAAGTTATATATTTTAATAGAAAAAAAATTAAAGAAGCTCACAGAATATACCGCAAATTTCGCAGCCTCATTATCTACTTGTAGTACTTGTAGTACTTGTAGTTAACCATTGCACCTAGTGCGTATATCTTCGACAAAAATGGTGAGGACTACTGTGGGTTATGTTCCATTTCCTCCCCTAAAGCCTAAAGGTGCCTTTGGAATTAAAAGCCACATATGGTTGATTATTAACCGCTAACGTTTAGTTTTCAATTTAGGGTGTGTTATATAGTTTTACAAAATTTCAAAACATTTCCAACTATAATTGTGTATTATTGGTTTGTTTTGGGGGTAGCTAGGATCGAATTCGAGGAGTTATCATTGATCACTTTCAAGGCTTACACAAAAAGTCGAGGTAAGCTGTTGCAGTACTTCCGCTGGTCTGATCCACTGCGGTCACCTTAATTTCTGTTCCTCCAAAAAAGATGTGTACTTCGATCTTTCGGTCTCTTCCTTTTGAGGTATCGGGTGAATCAACAATCACCTGTCCTATACAAGGACCGACTGTAGGATCTGTCACAAACTGAGGATTTGGGTCTGTAGACGTATAGAAGTCGAACATCACCTTTCGCTGGTCACTATAAAGAGGTTTTCGGATGAAACGCTTCGTTTCCCCTACCTTTACGGCGTCATTTTCTTGTACAAAAACAAAAAACTTATCCTTACACGTAACTTTACCTTCAATAACACACCTTTTTTCAGGGGGGTGGACTTCGGGATCAAAAGGTTTGTAACCTCCAAACCCATAAGTTGTGGCCATGATTCTTGAACTAACAATGGTTGGCCTCTGACCAAACATGGTTGCACCTTGTACTACTGCAATGCTGGCATAGTTGGGGATCAGCACTTTACATTTTGAGCTGAATGCGGTTTTAATAGCTTCCTGGAGAATGACAGATTCGGCAAAACCACCCACCATAAATAAACAGCTTACATTATCTAAAGCAGGGCACCTAAACAGTTCTGTCATATGTTTTATGATCCCACTGACAACTGGTTGAAACAGCTGTATCATTGCATTCGGTCTCAAGCTGAGGTATTCATCATTGTATATCTCCACATCACGAAGATTACATTCCTTTGCAAATCGCCCCGCCAAATCAGAGTTGCTGGGGTATGAGACCATCCTCATAAAATTACGGGGGATGATGATTCTCGTACTTTTACCTTCAAAAGCCCGTTTGCCTCTTTTCTTCATCTCAAACTCATTCATCAGCCGAAGCCACTCGGCAGGATGGGTGAAGCGAAATTCTTCAACCACTGAGCCACCAAACAGATTCTCAAGCAACGACACGAAATTTTTATCTACGTAGATTCCACCATACGAGCCACCAGTCACTTTATAAATCTCTTTAATCTTGGCATCTGCTGTGAGCTCGTGAGCAGTAACATCTAGTGTTCCACCTTATTGATTTTAAGAGAGAGAGAGAGAGAGAGAGAGAGAGAGAGAGAGAGAGAGAGAGAGAGAGAGAGAGAGAGAGAGAGGGATTTAAGATGAGAGTTCACAAACAAGGGAGTTGATCGTAAGGGTGGAAAGGGGTGCTAGGGGTGCATCGTATCTCCAAGGGGTAATTTAATTTGAAGCGTTGTAATTATAATTTACGTAATTCGACATTAAAGGGAGAAAGTTTACACCATATTATAAAGGTGGCATTTTTCCCATTACTGCCTTACCCTCGTGATGACGACATCAACAAGGAGGGTGCTCAGAATAGATGCACAGGTGCTGTGACTGATACAAGGAACACCCATTTAGTAACATCTGTTATATTTCCGGGGCTCAGTTAGAGACGGCGAGACGGAAAGATAAATAAAAAAATTATAAAAAGCTGAGATAGATTATTCGTTTGTTTTTTCTTTTTTTGTTGTTGTTTTTGCTTACTGTTCTTTTTTAATTCTCATTAGGTTGAGAAACCTCGCAAATATAATGTCAACTGCTCGTCATTCAGGTGTAACATTTTAGCTATGAGTATGTGCGTGAACTTTTCTCTTAATAAGCCACAAGATTAAGCGCTTCCCTTAAAGTTATTCTATTTCGTCAGGAACATCCCATCAAGACCCCAAAGTTGAACATCCTCGCAAGTTCACAAGCCAGCTTCTAATTCTTATTCAATACAGTCCATTGTAACAAACGCAGCTAACAATTTTCAGCTTTTAAAATGGTAAGCTCTTTATGGGGGAAAAAGCGTCGTCATAGAAAATCTGGTGGTTCGAAAGAAATATTGCTTTATTTCAGTATATAAAAGGAAAACACACGCGCACCGGAATAGTATTTCCAGAACTGTTTGCGAACTTGCCTTCTGTTTGCATCAGAAAAAAACTCCTTTTCAAAGTGTAAGACGCCTAATTGTTCTCAATTACAGGTCATCAGTTTCAATAATTTCTATCTACTTTTTTAATTACCACATCTCCAAAAGGTATCAACTTGATCGGCCATTGCTTTAACAAACTCACGTCATACATACATACATACATACATGCATACATACATACATACATACATACATACATACATACATACATACATACATACATACATACATACATACATACATACATACATACATACATGCATGCATGCATGCATGCATGCATGCATGCATGCATGCATACATACATACATACATACATTTAACAATTATCCTGCGAAATCGCGCAGAATATCACCTGATACTTAGCCGACGAGGCCGTAGGCCGAGTTGGCTAAATCAGGGGATATTCCGCAAGATTGAGCAGGATAATTGTTTTATTATTCAACAAATTCTCATCGACTACCATTTTCAGAACGAGAAAAACTATGGTTCTATGACAGAAACACTAAAAGCTAGCAACACATAGTAAAAATCAAAACAGAACTTCAAGAAATTGAAGTTTACTACCGTTCACTTAAAAAGACTTATTTACAAACTCATGTTTGGAAATGACAAGTCAAAGTAAAAAATTATTGCTTCCTTACCGAGAGTAAGTCCTTTTCCTGTGAATTAAAATCTTTTCAACTTTACAACTTTCCGTGAGCAAGTCTGCTGCTTCGTTCGCAATAGCATTTTCTTGGTTGAGTTCTCACTATGAAAATTCCAAGTCAACCTCTGGATATCTTTGTGAGCTGAAGCAAATACTTGTTGACTTTTTGAGAGCATTCAATTGTGGAAATTTTCTTCCAGGGAGTTTAATCCGGAGAACACTGCTAAAACTGCCTCGCTTTTCAAAATGACCGCCAAACAAGCAATGAAAGAAAATCTGCAGTGCACTTCCAAATATGGTCATTTACGTATATCGCAGGATATCTGTCATGTACGGATGACAGATATTGAGGGCTTCCTTACCATATATGGGCATAGTGACAATTTGTTGAATAATAAACATACATACATACATACATACATACATACATACATACATACATACTGATACATACATACATACATACATACATACATACATACATACATACATACATACATACATACATACATACCGGGTGTACCGAGCCAATCACATCACAGGCTTTCTCGAGGGATAACTCTAAGGTATAACAATCGTGACATGCCTGCACAGACTCCCTACTGTGGAGTTTTGTTTGCGACGTGTAAGATATTGTGCCTTCAAAGCTTTGCTCTGACGAGCATGTCTTTTAGTGATTTGCCTCTCTTGTATGATGCAATAGGAGGCTATTTTGCAAATGGTCCTCAGAAATGGCTGATTAAGAATTAAGCTCCATTTGTGCATCAATATATTTTTTAGGTTTTTTTTTTAACTCATGGGTAATATGACGTGACAAATGGTAATATTTACTCGTGAGTCCTTTTCTATTTTTTCAAAGCCGACTGCCTTTCGGCGAAGGAGACTTCAGATAACATTCTGTCCACTAAGTTTTTAGGGTATCCACCTGCGAGAAGGGGTGTCTTGAAATAAGAGTGAGATTTCTGGAATATTTTTCCGAGGAATTTGTTCGTAGAAGTGTAATAGCTTTGCTTTTGATAAAACCTCTTTTGACACCTGGTGGGTGACAGGAGGTGTAATGTGGGTACTGAAATGTTTCAGTCGGTTTATAGTGAGTTTTTATGTCAAGGATAGCGTCTTTTTGGAATCGTTCTCCTTTATCAACAACTGCGTCAAGGAATGTGATTTCCTTGTCTGAAATTTTAGCTGTAAATTTTATTGTTGGATGAAAACTGTTTGCTTGTTCAAGAAATAAATCTATTTTTTCTTGTCTGTCGATGTCCCGTCATCGATGAAACGTTTGCATGCTATAGGTTTTATTCTGCGTTGGCTCAGTATTTATGTTTCGATGTTTGCCATGAAAATGTTGGCAAAAGCTATCTATCAAGTTCCTATACGAGCCAGATTCAACGTACCTAGTATGCCGAAAGCGGCATAGAAACCACATTGAGTCGCTTAACAAACTATCAGAGGTCAAATTTAACTGGCAATAACAAACAGTGCGCCCGAGCCACAAGAATCCACCGGTTATCAGAAAATTGATGAGATATGACCTCGAGATGAAAGTCTTAAAAAATGCGACGCCTAACTCGTAACGGCTCAATTCAGTCACCATATAAAAATCCTCTAAACTAAACCCACTACAAAAACACAAGAAGCAAAATTGTTCAAAAGACCAGGATAAGGCGCGGCGAACAAAGATGTGAAGTAGGAGTCACGCGGTACGCAGCTCTCACAAGGTCTTCTCTGATTTGCTGAGAAAGCAATAGGACAAACAACAAAACAGTGGACCCTATTCCTGAAAACAATAGAGCTGCGTGATACCAATGTCCGATGAAACTAGAGGTTGTAAAGTGCTGCGTGGTATCCTGGTTGCGTAGGCCTTCCAACCCCATTTTTATATCCGTGTTGCTAGATTGATCCATAACATAAGTCCATCTGTCCCAAAGCATGAAGTACTGAGCAAGGCTAATGGAACTCTTTATCTTCGATTTACAAAAGGAGACTTGCTTGCATTGCCTACTAAACAAGGGGCGGATCCAGGGGGATGGGTGGATTGGGTTGCTAGCCACCCCCCTCTTTGGGGTCGTTTAAGCCTGAAATTGTAAATGGGAACAAAACTATCACTGAGGCGATTTTGTCTCGGATTGTTCCGATATCGTTATATCAGGTCAGCCTCCCTCCTCCTTCAAAAATACTGGATCCGCCACTGCAAGCTTACCAAAACTTAAACCCGATAGCATAAGAAGTCTTTTTATAGAACATATAACCAGCCATAAAAGGCAATTTGAAATACGAACACACCCGTTCTGAGTTTAAAGCACTTAACAATTCATTTATACCAGTTCAGCAGAGTCATGCCAAATCAAATTCATCATTTTTAAGGCAAACCTCTAAACATTCTCTAAGACTTAATAGGTCTAATTTCCTTTCGATCTTGCTCTACAGTAACAAATTAGAACATTGATGAGTTTTACCTCTGATCTTCCAGAACATGATTATCACTTCCAAACACCTCAGTCTGTAACTAGCACATTTGGTTGCGTCCCTGAAGTGTCCGTTACGCATGACATGGTGCTTTGAAATGGGGAATTAATAGGCCCAAAACGTCATTCGAAAGGAAAACAAGACCTTGCTCCACGCCATCATTTACTGTAGCCGCAACTCACTGCGCTATAGTACAAAGTTCAAGCAGCACACTCCTCTTTTTTCTGATCTGCATTCACTCCCCATCAAATATCGCATTGACTTCAAAATTTAGGTTACAACATACAAAGCACTTAATGGTCTCGCACCGGTTTTATTGTGAACAGTCCTTATTACATTTGAGGGCCTTATTAAATTTGTGGTCAGTCGTTCTTACATTTGACGATTTCATTACATTTGTGACCAATTATTACGTTTGTGGCTTTTCCAGGGTATCACTTAGGCAATTCTTTTTCAATTGAAATTTTCAAACGATGGAAAGAAATTCACCTACTGTCCATTAAATAACCGGTACACTCGGTACACTCAGTACACTCGGTACACTCGGTATACTCGGTACACTCGGTACAGCCGGTACACTCGGTACACTCGGTACACTCGGTACACTCGGTACACTCGGTACAGCCGGTACACTCAGTACACTCGGTACACTCGGTACACTCGGTACACTTGGTACACTCGGTACACTCGGTACAGCCGGTACACTCGGTACACTCGGTATACTCGGTACACTCGGTATACTCAGTACACTCGGTACACTCGGTACACTCGGTACACCCGGTACACTCGGTACACTCGGTACACTCGGTACACTCGGTACAGCCGGTACACTCGGTACACTCGGTACACTCGGTACACTCGGTACACTCGGTACACTCGGTACACTCGGTACACTCGGTACACTCGGTACAGCCGGTACACTCGGTACACTCGGTACACCCGGTACACTCGGTACACTCGGTATACTCAGTACACTCGGTACACTCGGTACACTCGGTACAACCGGTACACTCAGTACACTCGGTACACTCGGTACAACCAGTACAACCAGTACACTCAGTACACTCGGTACACTCGGTACACTCGGTACACTCGGTACACTCAGTACACTCGGTACACTCGGTACACTCGGTACAGCCGGTACACTCGGTACACTCGGTACACTCGGTACACTCGGTACAGCCGGTACACTCGCTACACTCGGTACACTCGGTACACTCGGTACACTCGGTACACTCGGTATACTCGGTATACTCAGTACACTCGGTACAGCCGGTACACTCGGTACACTCGGTACACTCGGTACACTCGGTACAGCCGGTACACTCGGTACACTCGGTACACTCGGTACAGCCGGTACACTCAGTACACTCGGTACACTCGGTACACTCGGTACAATCGGTACACTCGGTACAGCCGGTACACTCAGTACACCCGGCACACTCGGTACACTCGGTACACTCGGTACACTCGGTACACTCGGTACACTCGGTACAGCCGGTACACTCAGTACACTCGGTACACTCGGTACACTCGGTACACTCAGTACACCCGGCACACTCAGTACACTCGGTACACTCGGTACACTCGGTACACTCGGTACACTCGGTACAGCCGGTACACTCAGTACACTCGGTACAGCCGGTACACTCGGTACACTCAGTACACTCGGTACAGCCGGTACACTCGGTACACTCGGTATACTCGGTACACTCGGTACAGCCGGTACACTCGGTACAGCCGGTACACTCAGTACACTCGGTACACTCGGTACACTCGGTACAATCGGTACACTCGGTACACTCGGTACAGCCGGTACACTCAGTACACTCGGTACACTCGGTACACTCAGTACACTCGGTACACTCGGTACACTCGGTACACTCGGTACACTCGGTACACTCGGTACACTCGGTACACTCGGTACAGCCGGTACACTCGGTACAGCCGGTACACTCGGTACACTCGGTACACTTGGTACAGCCGGTACACTCGGTATACTCGGTATACTCAGTACACTCGGTACACTCGGTACACTCGGTACACTCGGTACACTCGGTACACTCGGTACACTCGGTACACTCGGTACAGCCGGTACACTCGGTACAGCCGGTACACTCGGTACACTCGGTACACTCGGTACAGCCGGTACACTCAGTACACTCGGTACACTCGGTACACTCGGTACACTCGGTACACTCGGTACACTCGATACAGCCGGTACACTCGGTACACTCGGTACACTCGGTACACTCGGTACACTCGGTACACTCGGTACACTCGGTACAGCGGGTACACTCAGTACACTCGGTACAGCCGGTACACTCGGTACACTCAGTACACTCGGTACACTCGGTACACTCGGTACAGCCGGTACACTCAGTACACTCGGTACACTCGGTACAATCGGTACAATCGGTACACTCGGTACACTCGGTACACTCGGTACAGCCGGTACACTCAGTACACTCAGTACACTCGGTACACTCGGTACACTCGGTACACTCGGTACACTCGGCACACTCGGTACAATCGGTACACTCGGTACAGCCGGTACACTCAGTACACTCGGTACACTCGGTACACTCGGTACAATCGGTACACTCGGTACACTCGGTACACTCGGTACACTCGGTACACTCGGTACACTCGGTACACTCGGTACACTCGGTACACTCGGTACACTCGGTACACTCGGTACACTCGGTACACTCGGTACACTCGGTACACTCGATACAGCCGGTACACTCGGTACACTCGGTACACTCGGTACAGCCGGTACACTCAGTACACTCGGTACAGCCGGTACACTCAGTAGACTCGGTACACTCGGTACACTCGGTACACTCGGTACACTCGGTACACTCGGTACACTCGGTACACTCGATACAGCCGGTACACTCGGTACAGCCGGTACACTCGGTACACTCGGTACACTCGGTACACTCGGTACAATCGGTACACTCGGTACACTCGGTACACTCGGTACACTCGGTACAGCCGGTACACTCGGTACACTCAGTACACTCGGTACACTCGGTACACTCGGTACAGCCGGTACACTCAGTACACTCGGTACACTCGGTACAATCGGTACAATCGGTACACTCGGTACACTCGGTACACTCGGTACAGCCGGTACACTCAGTACACTCAGTACACTCGGTACACTCGGTACACTCGGTACACTCGGTACACTCGGCACACTCGGTACAATCGGTACACTCGGTACAGCCGGTACACTCAGTACACTCGGTACACTCGGTACACTCGGTACAATCGGTACACTCGGTACACTCGGTACACTCGGTACACTCGGTACACTCGGTACACTCGGTACACTCGGTACACTCGGTACACTCGGTACACTCGGTACACTCGGTACACTCGGTACACTCGGTACACTCGATACAGCCGGTACACTCGGTACACTCGGTACACTCGGTACAGCCGGTACACTCAGTACACTCGGTACAGCCGGTACACTCAGTAGACTCGGTACACTCGGTACACTCGGTACACTCGGTACACTCGGTACACTCGGTACACTCGGTACACTCGATACAGCCGGTACACTCGGTACAGCCGGTACACTCGGTACACTCGGTACACTCGGTACACTCGGTACAATCGGTACACTCGGTACACTCGGTACACTCGGTACACTCGATACAGCCGGTACACTCGGTACACTCGGTACACTCGGTACACTCGGTACACTCGGTACACTCGGTACACTCGGTACAGCCGGTACACTCAGTACACTCGGTACAGCCGGTACACTCGGTACACTCAGTACACTCGGTACACTCGGTACACTCGGTACAGCCGGTACACTCAGTACACTCGGTACACTCGGTACAATCGGTACAATCGGTACACTCGGTACACTCGGTACACTCGGTACAGCCGGTACACTCAGTACACTCAGTACACTCGGTACACTCGGTACACTCGGTACACTCGGTACACTCGGCACACTCGGTACAATCGGTACACTCGGTACAGCCGGTACACTCAGTACACTCGGTACACTCGGTACACTCGGTACAATCGGTACACTCGGTACACTCGGTACACTCGGTACACTCGATACAGCCGGTACACTCGGTACACTCGGTACACTCGGTACACTCGGTACACTCGGTACACTCGGTACACTCGGTACAGCCGGTACACTCAGTACACTCGGTACAGCCGGTACACTCGGTACACTCAGTACACTCGGTACACTCGGTACACTCGGTACAGCCGGTACACTCAGTACACTCGGTACACTCGGTACAATCGGTACAATCGGTACACTCGGTACACTCGGTACACTCGGTACAGCCGGTACACTCAGTACACTCAGTACACTCGGTACACTCGGTACACTCGGTACACTCGGTACACTCGGCACACTCGGTACAATCGGTACACTCGGTACAGCCGGTACACTCAGTACACTCGGTACACTCGGTACACTCGGTACAATCGGTACACTCGGTACACTCGGTACACTCGGTACACTCGGTACACTCGGTACACTCGGTACACTCGGTACACTCGGTACACTCGGTACACTCGGTACACTCGGTACACTCGGTACACTCGGTACACTCGGTACACTCGATACAGCCGGTACACTCGGTACACTCGGTACACTCGGTACAGCCGGTACACTCAGTACACTCGGTACAGCCGGTACACTCAGTACACTCGGTACACTCGGTACACTCGGTACACTCGGTACACTCGGTACACTCGGTACACTCGGTACACTCGGTACACTCGGTACACTCGGTACAATCGGTACACTCGGTACACTCGGTACACTCGGTACACTCGGTACACTCGATACAGCCGGTACAATCGGTACAATCGGTACACTCGGTACACTCGGTACACTCGGTACACTCGATACAGCCGGTACACTCGGTACAATCGGTACACTCGGTACACTCGGTACACTCGGTACAGCCGGTACACTCGGTACAATCGGTACACTCGGTACACTCGGTACACTCGGTACACTCGATACAGCCGGTACAATCGGTACACTCGGTACACTCGGTACAGCCGGTACACTCAGTACACTCGGTACACTCGGTACACTCGGTACAATCGGTACACTCGGTACACTCGGTACACTCGGTACACTCGGTACACTCGGTACACTCGGTACACTCGATACAGCCGGTACAATCGGTACACTCGGTACACTCGGTACAGCCGGTACACTCAGTACACTCGGTACACTCGGTACACTCGGTACAATCGGTACACTCGGTACACCCCGTACAACCGGTACACTCGGTACAATCGGTACACTCGGTACAATCGGTACACTCGGTACACTCGGTACAGCCGGTACACTCAGTACACTCGGTACACTCGGTACACTCGGTACAACCGGTACACTCGGTACACCCCGTACAACCGGTACATTCGGTACAATCGGTACAGCCGGTACACTCGGTACAGCCGGTACTCTCGGTACACCCGGTACAGCCGGTACAGCCGGTACAGCCGGTACACTCGGTACACTCGGTACAGCTGGTAGAACCCAGAAGTTCAATTGACACGATCCTCTGTTGTGGTTTGAGGTCTCCTCGTTCTTAAGGAGCAGGTCTCCCTGCACCGATCGAAAGCGGCACTATGACCGGCTTGTTAGCAAGAAGAATAGGATACTTTGCATGAAATGATGTGATATATGAAGAAAGGGGACCTGATTGGTGTACTAATAAAACAAAAAAGTCGACTTCAAAGCCAATGTGAAATAATCAACGACAAATGTACCACATCATTTCGTGAAAAAATATTCTATTGTTCTCGTTACTTAGCCAATCACAGAGCCGTTTTGAATCGGTGCAGGCCTGTTACTGAGATGCAATTGTCTTTTTTTTTGTTCAATGTCTCGTAGGTGTTCACAGAAATGGTCGCCTAGTCTCCTCCCTGTTTCGCCAATGTATATCTTTTAGCATGAGGTACATGCCATGCAATAGATATAATTTGCGGAGGTATGTGTGCAGCAAACAGTGATATTAATCGATTGTTTGGGTCCTGTTATTTTGTCCGCATTACTAATGAAAGGACAATTTTTGCATCGTTTGCGCGCGCGCATTTAAAAGTACCGGGTTGATTATCAGATTTAAGCAAACTTCTGAGTAGAAAGTTCCCTATGTTTTTGTCGCGTTTAAATGAAATCAGCCACAACACCCACTTATTGAGTTTCACAATGAAAAGAGACCGCTATATCGCGATTATCCAAGTGCAAATGGTAAAACATGTCTTTGCTTTTCACCTGTATGACTTCGGATTTATATTTCTCATATAGGCAGTTGTTACAAAAGCCACAAAATTACGTTCACTTTTTTTGGTCTTCTTTGTATTCAATTCTCAATCAAAGATTTAAAAACTGCAGGATTTTTCCAGCAAAAGACCCTCGGACAGTAACCGGATAGCCACAGTTCTATCCGTTGCGAGACTGTGAAGTGACACCCAGACTAGTTTCGTTAGAAAAAAAAGTAGATTCTTCCGGCTTTATCGACCAAGGTTTTTCAGAGAACAATCAAAAAAGAAAAACTCACCTCCAATGTCCATCATTACGTATCTTGAACCTGTACGAGCAAAGACATCTGACACATTAGCATCTCCCTTTTCGTCTGCAAAGTCTCTCATTTTTCTCTCTCCGCAGAAGATTGCCGCTGCCTCAGGTTCTAGTGCAATTATTAACTGGTCGGAATTGTCTGGAGAACAAACACCAGCCTTCGAGGAAACAGATTGAGACAATAATCATCTCAGTGCTTCATTATAGGTTTTGCACGGTTGTGCACTCTCGTCTGAACTTAGCGACAGTAAAATTTTAGACAGTAGTGACTGTGACACAATTCTCAACGTGCATAGTAAGAACATGACCCCCTCCCTCCCACCTCGTCGATGAAAAAAACAATGCTGAAGGAAGGATTTGGTCAGGCAATTTTTCTCCAGCCATACGCATGCCATTTCGATCGATTCACCTGAGAAAAATATGTGGACATATGTACGAGGTTTAGATGCCATTGTGTCACCCTGTAATTCCTTACACGAGTAGTTTTGTTTTCCCATTTGCCGCACCCCCTATCCCCATGACAAAATCACTTAGAAAAAAAAAAACTGCTCCTCCCCGGGCTTACCTTGTATGCAGCTTCTCTCATGAACTGCTTAGCCGCTGGTGTCCATATCGCAGGCACAGTTATCACCCACTGGATGTCGTTGGCGGTGTAACTTTGATCCCCTGTCCTCTCGCGGATTATTTCAACTGCCCTGTTTTTCATGTATTCTATTGACAGCGAAAACACAACCAGGGCTTCAACCTTATTTCCATTGGCTGCTGTCAGCTGCGTGGCTCGATCTAAACTCTGTCAACATAGAACAAAATCTTTGGATTGAAACTCTGTCGTTTAACCCTCAGACGTTCAAGGAGGGTGGGGGATCCATCAACTCTCTTAATTGGGACGAAGTGTAGGTAGGTTGACACAATAAACACAGTCTGGCTTATATAAGCGCAAAAAATGTATTATTTTAATGATGACCAAAAAAGACAAAAACCACAACGACGACGACAACAGCAACAACAAAATTAAAAAAAAAATTCCCGTGATATAGTTAAACATCAATAATTAACAGTGACATGTTTACGGATCCAGGACATACCTAGCCCTCAGTGATTTCTCGGTTTAAGGATCTGGGCAAGTTCTTTACATTTGCACTTAAAAGATACCTGTGTTTTGTGTAACTCCATTTTGAAGTGTTTAAAGTAATAATATTTCTTCTCTTCTCCATTCGTGAAGTGAACGTACTTCTCATCAGCATCATAACCAAAAGAATCAAACTCTTTGTTTGGACGGAGAAGAATTGTGGTTGGGGTCTTCATGGTGCTTCGTCCTTCATCATTTCCCCATTCTCTGTTCATGTGGATTCCTCCTTCGCCCCTTTTGTCATTGAAGGAGAAAGCAAAGCCGCTGTATGTTGTTCCAAAATCTATTGCAACCACTGCCACATACTTCAACGTGGGAGCCATCAATGCTGAAAAGGGAAAACATGAAATACAATTAAAATGTGTTAGGCTGATTCGAGGCCACATTTTAGAGTTCTCAACTTAACATTGCCTTATTATCCCCGCTAACCCTGCAAAATTCCTCTAAGCATCTTCGAAACAAACTAAAAATATGGCCGTCACGCGTAACATTTGCTCACGAAAATATTTTGTTGATCATGAATTTTACGGCCGCAACGGGTACTACATATTCCAAAAAATCTAGGAAAATACGAAAATGAACCATACTTTCGACAGCATAAGCAAAATTTTGGAAAACTGGAATCAGTATGGTTAAAATCGGGGGGGTGGGGCTGGCAGCTACCTTTGATCTTGCCGCTTTTGGCCTCTACATGATTGCCCCAGTAAAGAAATCTGTCAATCATTCGAAAACTCTAACGAGCATGCGCGAAGTGCAACGAAGTCTCGCGCGAACTACCCGAGAATATAAGCTTATGTTTTTTTGTTCGTAGTGACTCGATTGTGGAAAACGAATTCGTTTTTTGTTATTGTTTATTTGCTGTTGGTATTTTTGGCGACAGTACAGCGTTTGGGCACCACATTTCTCTAAATTCTGGATCTGTGAATACTCCTGCTGTGTATTATGTCAAGAACATGAGCGTGATGGTTGTGTTATCGAAAACATAAACGTTCGCGGTGTCAACAGCCACTTGACCTGGGAAATGGCATCAAAGTTGCAGCTTTCGACCTTCCATTTCGATCCATTTCTGTTTCTGAGACCATCAAAATCGATGGAATGAAGGACCAGCTTTATTTTAGGTTAGTAGAGCAGTCAATATTGAATATGCAAGTGACAAGTTTCGGCCTGAGATTTTCCCAGTTGAGTGTTGAACAAACTACGCTCAAATTTTGTGCCGATCAATTCGAAACTTCAACATCCCCCCCCCTCCCGGGCATACCCTAGGCATTTGACTGTGCATCGTGCCCGGGGAGGAGGGAATTTGAACGTTGCATTGGAAGGGTGGGGAATTTGAACCGGATTTATTTCCTGTTCTGACGTAATACGCCCGTGAGTTTTTTCGGTTTTCGCAGGGTTTGACGGTTTTACAAGATAGAATTTCGCCTTTGTTAGTGAATAACTCTTTCAAAAGGGTCTTTAAAAGAAGTTTGAAGGCGTCATTACGGCATATCTCTCCCTGAAAAGCGTGTAAAGTGTTTGATTACAGACGAAATTTGTCTTTAAGGAGAGGTAGTTCAGTACTAATTGGTGGGGCATTTGAACGGCTTTTTTTTCCCGAGGGGAGGGAATTTGAACAAGCCAATCTTCAATAGTTCAAATGCCCTGGGGTTGCCCGGGGGGGGGGGGGGGCATGTTGAACTTTCGAATTGATCGGCGCATTATAACTATATATTCTAGCAGATGATTGTGGATTTCGTCATCTCGGGAAGATTTATAAAGAATCTTTTTACTGTGGAAACTGTGGGATCTTCCAGCCAACAAAGCGAAAAGAGGAGATTTCGATTGAGAGTCTTCTTTTATAAGTCTGTTTCACAATGAAGACACAAAATCGAATGCGAAGGCTTAGAATGTAGTAAATACAAAATGGGCTTGAACTTTCACATGCACTTGTCTCAAGTCTTTTGCGTCTTATTTACAGCTGTAAACGTAATTACGTGTAAAACACCACGTTTATTTTATGGAATTCTTCTTTTTTTGGCTTGAGTGTTTCTTGGCGGCAGTTGTTTCTGCAGTTATATTGGTTGGTTGCAGTTACAAGAAAAATAAGAACATTTGAGATGATAGAATTTTGCAACTGGAAAGGATAGCTTATAAAGGAAAACCAACAAAAGAAGAATGCTGAACCTTACAGACAGAGCTGTCTGAGGTTTGCTTGTTTTGATAAGAGAACTTAAAGAATTGGCAAAGTAAATACACCTAGGTTTAGGAAAACTCCCTAGTTCCATATATTGTACTGACATGCTAAGTTTAATTCAATGGAAAATGTAATGAACTATCACATTTCCAAGCATTTTCTCACATTACGCATGCAACTGTCCAATGAGAAGGTTTATAAACATATTAATGAATGGTTCAAGAAAGGAGTTGTCTCTATTAAAGACCTTCTTAAAAATGATGGAAACTTCTTAACTTTCAAGGAGTTCTCTGATAAATACGGATGCCAAACTAACTTTCTTCAGTATTATCAAGTAATTAGCGCAATACCGAACCGTTTATTGACAAAGGCAAAAGATACTGCCACCTTTAACAAGCTATATTTCACAAGCGATAATAAAATCTTCAACTTGAATGACACTGTACAAATTAATCTGGGAAAAGCTAAGTCAAAAGATTTTTACAAATTACTTAATGACAAAACCCATACAGACAATCAAACTGGTGCCAAACGGTGGAGTAAAAGTCTCTCTCTAAACGAAGATTCCTGGTGTAGGATTTTTAAGTCGCTGAAAAATGTTTGTAAGGAAAATAAACTCAGAGTTTCACTTCAAGTTCATACATAGAATTATAGTAACGAAGAGAGAATTATTCAAATTGGTATCAAGGAGGATGATGAATGCATATACTGCGGACAGAACGACTCCATTGACCACACATTTATTGAATGCTCTTTTACGAAGGCATTTGCAAAAGACGTTTTGCAATGGTTTAACGCAACAAACGCGTGTCAGATCACCCCAACAACAGAAGAAATGTTATTTGGTGTAATTTCTGATTTATACGATAGAAAAATAACGAAGAAATTTAACTATACCACCCTCTTTATGCGCCACTTTCTATATTCAAGTAAGTTAAACAACAAAGCCATCTCCCTCCAAGAGTTTACTACTCAACTCAAAAATAAATGCCGTATTGAGAATAATTGCTGAACATTACCGAAATAGGAACTACCATGCATCCTCCTTTTGGTTCCTTATTTAGCTTTAAGTAAGAATATATTGTAAATACTGTAAAATACTCAGTGTAAAATTTCCTGGACAAAATATTTAAAAAAAAAATGAAAAAAAAACAAAACCAAAAAAAACAAAAAAAATAAACATTTGCTAGAGTAATCTGAAAAGATTGAAGGATTTGCAATTATATGATTTTTTGTCTTTTGCCTGTAGTCTGTACAAGAAGCTTAATTCAAAGGAAAGACATTCAGGCCCATTTTTCTTAAATGTCAGTGAAAAATTTGTAGTTTGAGTTCAGTAACACCAGGTGAGTGGGGGGGGGGGGGACAGGAGGGTTTGAACCTCCCGCTTCCCGTACCCTTTAATCCCGGTTCCCGCCCTGTATTTTTTGGCTCCCGCCCCTTTGCATTTTTTCGATTGCGAAATATTGCGCAATGTTGCGTAATTTTTCCCTTTTTCTCCCGCTTCCCGCCACCTTGGGAATCCCGCTTCCTGCCCCCTCTTCTCCCGCCTCCCGTACACCTCCTGCCCACTTTTCTCTCGGTCTCCTGCCCCCTGTCCCTCCCCCCCACAGGTGAACTATGCAATAATGGAGTATTAGACAATGCAAAAGTTCTAAACTGTCCCTTCTGTTAAAAGAGCAATTGACTTCTGCTCACACCCTTTCAGACATTTGTACTTCTTTAAGAGGAAACAATTTCAATTGCCAAGGAGAATTCAGTTTTTTTGAAGGTGGATACATATGAAATAAATCAGGTGTGAACTGCCTGATGTAACAAATGTGGCCATAAAGGGCTTGCTGTTTTTAAATGGTTTCAACTTGAGCAGTTGAAAAGGGAAATTTGATCCTGGTCGAGACTGAATTTTTTCAAGTTTGCTTTCTCAACTGCTCAAGTTGAATGCAATTAACTGTAAGGATCATTATTTCAGAACTGTCACCGATAAGGTAGGGGAAAACAGGTCAAAACAGTGTTGTATTGCTGGGTGTCAAAACGAGGCTGGCATGCATTCAGTAACTGTTTACAAAGGAGATGTGAAATAACCCCAGAATGGCTGATAAACCGTGGTTGCTCTAAGTGTGCAGCAGTCCTTTTGAAGTGTTTTCAGAAAATTAAGGATTAACATAGCTGTCCATATATATGTCATCAGTCAAAGTCCCTGTACAACCAAAACCTTTGCCCAAGACATATTTATCAACATTCATCTTGGATAACCAACGCCTGCCAGATCCAAAGTGATGGTGTGTTTGCCAGAGTATCTTTACTTTACAGATTGTCGGAACTTTTGCAAACTCCACCCCCAAATGAGTTTTGTTTGCAAAAGCTGTTCAACATCAATTGCACTGTCAAGAAAAATTCAAGTCCCTTCAGAATTCACTGAAATGCCAATTTTCCAAAAAACCCATTCCTGGTGAAATATATGAAGCCAAGGTCACCAAGTAAATATGTAAAATGACTGGCTGAAGTATTGTTGTCAGTTGAGCAGCCTGGCCCCTTTAAGTTTCAGTTCTCACCCCAGAGGTGTGATAGAAAAAATCTAAATGAAAATTATTTCAACTTTTTCTCCAAAATAATGAGCTTTATTATCAGGTATACCTACACATTGTAGGCAATATCTGTGACTCACGTAGCGAAGTCAAAGAGCAAAGTGTTGTAAACATCACCTCTCAGCTTTTCACCATGTAAGGATTCTAGAGAGCTGTACATGAAAAAATCTCTTGTGGACTGTAAGGTAGTAACATAACTTGTGCAAAACAGAAAATAATTTGGATCAACAAAACCTCCACAATTGTTGACTCCTCCTGGGTAGTCCTGGGTAGTTCCTATAAAGAAAGAAAAATCTACAGTGTATGTAAATGAAACAAGGACAAAGTCTCGAGCGACAATTTTTAGTGAAAGAGGAGAGCGAATCTGGCCGCTGTGAAATGTGTCAGAAAATGCTTCAAAACTCGTAAAATCAGTACCAGAAAAAGCAGAAAGGGCAACCAAATCAGATAGAAACAAAGGTAAAAAAAAGCCATCGAAACCTTCCCTTGAATGTCTAAACTTGGAATAACGGAAATAATGCTGAACCAACACAAACGCGCGTACACCAAATAACGGCTAATTCGGCTAATTCTCCTTCCTCGCCACCGCCATGTTTGTTTGGAATAAAATTAGTACACAGTCCTACTCGGCCAAATTTCTTTACTGGGGCGATCATGTACAACTCGGTTCCAGACCTCCCTGCCAGCCCCCCTGGTTAAAATAATAAAATTGTATATCACTGTAATGGCGTCACGGTATTACTTCTAGCATTTGAAGTTGTAAGTTAGACTCCCTCATCCAGTCATAAACACGAGTATTCAATAAAAATACTAATTCAAACAGAATTCTCACTTCATAAGGACTCTTTCCTGAAAATATGGACAAACTAGGCCCAGCTGGTCCGATGTAGTGAGCAAAAGTCTAAATTCCAAACCTTGTGAAACGCTGCAAAAATGGCGGTGCCATTCACAGCATCACACAAAGTCAAAGCATCGCTGAAGTTCCTCAGTGCACACAGCACCTTCCGACTGCTATCACACACGATGCTCATCTCAAAAAGAATGTGTCTGAGCATTTTCACGGTACAGACTACAGTAGTTTAAAGCTCGATAGAAATGTTTTTTGCAATCCCAAGCCTTGTGAAACGCTTCTTCATAAGTTTCAGATTACATCTGCAAGACTGCCGCTCAAAGCGCCACGAGAAAACTAAGAAATCTTGCCATGTTCACGTACGATTCCTTCGTCTCGAAGGCAATACAGGGCCTTGGTAACCTCCCAGGAAAGTTCTAGAAGCTTTTTGTTATGTAATAAGCCTAAAATAACCCTTGCACGTGCAGGAAAACATGTGGTTTTCAAAGCAAATGTTCAAGAGGTCATGTTCCCCATGCGCTTTTTCTTAAGCAGTCCTGACTATATTTTTATGACAAGACTTTCCATGGAATGTAAAAACAAAGCAAAAGGAATGAGAAAGTGGAGGGAGAAGCAAGAGGCGAAGAAAAAAGCTATCAAAAAAGATGAAATTCATTAGTTATATAAACTGCAAGGCATTATGGGTGAAACAAAAACGCTGACAATGCGTTAAAAATTATGATGAAAAATGTCTAGCTCATTAAATACGGTGATCTTCATTAAAAATTGAAGTACAGGTATGAATTTTGAGAGATTTCTAGTATATTTTCCTAGTTACCAGAGTTGCAAAGCCTTATGGGTAAAACAAAAAATGCTGACACTGCAACTAAAACTAGTTAAAATTGTCTATTTAGTTCATAATTGATATTTACTTCTCAAATCAACTTGTTTTTACCACTTTTGAGAAAATTCTAATAAATTTGTATTTTTGATGAATGTTACACAATTGTACATGCTTACTGTGCTATTGATCTGCTATGGATGGTTGATATAAGAGAAAACTTAAATTTTCACTTTAGTCAGAGAAAAGTGTCTGTTGTCCTCGCCAGCAGGTATCCATAGAGCATGGGGACATATGTGTCATGAGCTACTGTAATTAAAAGATATAATGTGTGTAATTAGTGTCCATAGCAGGTGTTCATAAGGTGTATTGTCATTTAAGAACCAGGGAAAGAGCTAAAACAGTCCAGTCCTGTATACGATTTTCACCAGGAATAGTACAAGTGTGCATGTTGTGAGAACATTTATACTAATTAAATGTTGGATTCAGCTTTGAAATTATTAGTTTTGATTGAAAATGCACTTCAGGTTATTACAAAGGCTCAGTTTATAATATAAGGTCTTAGTTAGTGCTTATTGTTTGCTGACAAAGGCAAAAACGTGACTGTAATCCTTCCATAATGACAAGGTTTCCTTATTTACAGGTGTACTCGTGACTGAGCCACTCTGTGTCTCCAGAATAGGGCTTCATTGTTTACATTGTCCCAACACACAATCATGTAAGAGCATCAAAGAAACACTAGCCTTATCCTCCAGAAATTGTAAGTGGTGATTTTTTACAGCTTTTAAAACCTTTCTTACTTTTGTGCTGCAGAAAATGCCAGGAGGATTATTGCCTTGGATAAAGCAAAGAAGTGGACTGCAAATTTAAAAGGAAAGATGACAGCTTTACACGTCCTCAGACGAGACAGAAGAAGAAGACGACAAGTTGGTCTTTGTCATCAAAGAAATTCCTTGGGAGAACGAGGAGCTTAAGGAAATATAAATTTAACAAAATTTAAAAACTATGCAGTCAAGACACTCCCAAAAAAAGGACAGTGAAGAGAGCACTGAGGGAGGGGCCTTTTTCATGTCTTCGAAAGTTACCAGTAGTATACAAGTTGTATACTTGGGTGACCTATTTACCTGTACACAGCAGATACACTGGGGCATTTATGTGCCTGTGTGAACTAACTTTTTCATGATTGTTTTGAGTGTAAGCGAGCAGCTTCGAAAGTCGTGAGTATTGATTTGTTTCTAATCTATCTGTTGTGCACTTGGGTGACCTGTTTCCCTGTACACAGCAGATGCACTGGGGCATTTATGTGCCAGTGTGAGGTAACTTTTTAATGATTGTTTATTTTGAGTGTAAGCAAGCAGCTTCAACAGTTGTGAGTATTGTTTTGTTTCTAATCTATCTGTTGTGTACTTGGGTGACCTGCTTCCCTGTACGCAGCAGATGCACTAGGGCATTTATGTGCCTGTGTGAAGTAACTTTTTAATGATTGTTTGTTTTGAGTGTAAGCGAGCAGCTTCAAAAGTTGTGAGTATTGTTTTGTTTCTAAACTATCTGTTGTGCACTTGGGTGACCTGTTAACCTGTATACAGCAGATGCACTGGGGCATTTATGTGCCTGTGTGAACTAACGTTTTAATGATTGTTATGAGTGTAATCGAGCAGCTTTGAAAGTTGCAAGTATTGATTTGTTTCTAATTTATCTGTTGTGTACTTGGGTGACCTGTTTACCTGTACACAGCAGATGCACTGGGGCATTTATGTGCCTGTGAGAAGTAACGTTTTAATGATTGTTTGTTTTGAGTGTAAGCGAGCAGCTTCGAAATTTGTGAGTATTGTTTTGTTTCTAATCTATCTGTGGTGTACTTGGGTGACCTGTTTACCTGTGCACAGCAGATGCACTGGGGCATTTATGTGCCTGTGTGAACTAACCTTTTAATGATTGTTTGTTTTGAGTGTAAGCGAGCAGCTTTGAAAGTTGTGAGTATTGTTTTGTTTCTAATCTATCTGTTGTGTACTTGGGTGACCTGTTTACCTGTACGCAGCAGATGCACTGGGGAATTTATGTGCCTTTGTGAAGTAACTTTTTAATGATTGTTTGTTTTGAGTGTAAGCGAGCAGCTTCGAAAGTTGTGAGTATTGTTTTGTTTTTAATCTATCTGTTGTGTACTTGGTTGACCTGTTTACCTGTACACAGCAGATGCACTGGGGCATTTATGTGCCTGTGTGAAATAACGTTTTAATGATTGTTTGTTTTAAGCGTAAGCGAGCAGCTTTGAAGGTTGTGATTTTGGTTTTGTTTCTAATCTATCTGTTGTGTACTTGGGTGACCTGTTTGCCTATACACAGCAGATGCACTGGGGCATTTATGTGCCTGTGTGAACTAACTTTTTAATGATTGTTTGTTTTGAGTGTAAGCGAGCACCTTCGAAGGTTGTGTGTATTGTTTTGTTTCTAATCTATCTGTTGTGTACTTGGGTGACCTGTTTACGTGTACAAAGCAGATGCACTGGGGCATATGCCATTTGGCACTTATATGCCATGACCTTGAGCCAAATGTCGTCCCGTCCAGCCCTCCCACTCAGTCAACAAGTACATAACTTGCAAAGTTTGATGTTAATTGTGCAGTATTTGATTTTTACTAAGTATTAAGAAAGCTTTTTAATACTTCATCACTGAATTAGAAATTGTTTACAGATTTTATATACATCAAAAATAAATTAAAAGGAAATTTTGAATCTGGAATATTTATCAAAGTCCATTTTGAATTTCAATTTTTATCTAAGGAAATTATGAATCTTGAATATTTGTTAAAGTCCATTTTGAATTACAATTTTTTCTAATAACGAAAAAGCTACTGTTGATTGTTAAAATGATATGTATATTTTACAGAACTCTGATTTTAATGTTACTTATAGAGTATTTATACCGCTTTACAGTGTGTTACGTTCCTTTGTAAAACATTAAGTAGCTTGAAAGAAAACAATAAAAAGTTTATGTTTGTAAGTGGAAAGTTGTTTATGTATTTGTTTTTCTCTCATATGTGGGGGTGATAATTCATTTACATCGAATTTGTAGTAAATATACAAATTGGCAGTTATTGCAAAACAAGAACAAAAAAATGATCCCAGAATATGTATTCTGTCCCTTTAATTTGTCACTTAAAGGCGATTAAACGGAATTTCCTGTTCATATAATTTCATTTCCTGTCTTTAATTTGAAATTAAAGATACTTAAAGAATACTTTCCTTAACATTTGGTTAACATTTAAGGTGACATGGCCTCTTAAAGAATTTTATCCTGTCCTTAAAGTTGTCACTTAAAGGGTCTTAAAACACTCTTTACTGACCCTTTATAATTTCAATTTAAGATGCGAAAAGGATACTTTCCTTACCATTTACTTAACATTTAAAGAAACATTTTCTCTTAAAGGATTATATCATTTCCTTTAAGTTGTCACTTAAAGGATCTTAAGAAACTCTATACTGACCCTGACCCTGACCCTGAACACTGCTTAAATGGCATGTAAATGGTTCATTAAGTGTTTTAAGTGAATTTCTTAAAGATGAAGGAAATAAACATTTAATGTGTTTAAGATACACTTAAAGAAACAGAAAACCGTTCTTTACTCTATCTTTAAGATACCTTTAAGTGGCATTAAATCTGTCATTTCGTCCTGTGTAAATGGAGTTGCACCTGAAAGAAATAAATTAAGGTCAACTCTTTCAATTACCGAACTAAATGGTTTTAAATTCCCTGTAAATTGCCGTAATAGGAGCGAAACAATTATATTAGTGCGAAAAACGTCTAGATAGTGGCTTAGCAAAACGCCAGCACTCAGATGAAAAACGTCTAGATAGTGGCTTAGCAAAACGCCAGCACTCAGATGAATACTTTACACCCAAACGAACACTAAAGTATCGCAAGTTTTTTGTAACATTTAAGCGAACAAGTAACCGAACTGTATGTACGAACTTTTAACTTGGGGGTGTTACCGTAGTTGGTCTGCGGAAATGAAGTTCCTGAATATTTGCCTCGCTATCTACTTTTTTCGTCTGATGTTTGGGTGTCAATAAAAAGCTCAACTTTATATAAAAATGCCTATGTTGCTATGGTGGGGATAATCTATTCAAATACATTAGGTTACCACGAGCCGTTCAGGAAGTGAACTTTGATCACCAAACAGTAAAACATACATATAGAGCAAAGTCACATCGCTCTTGTTGATACGTTGGCTTACAGTTTTGCAAGTCAAGCATATCGAATGACATCCTGTCTTTCTTGGAATCAAGCTGAACGGAATGATATGTTTCATATCCCGGAGAATCATTACGGTTGAAATTAGTTTCACTACTATCACCAGAAAACTCTTTGAATTGTTTTTGTAAATGGTTAGCCGCCGTTGTTTTAAGTGTTTCAATCCTAATTTCGAAGTTTGTGTAGACCACGGAGGAAGCTGTACTGAATACCGCATGGTTTCTCTTCGGCATCTGTATTCTCTTTTTGTTTTGTCTTTGTTTTACGTCAGGACCTTAACGACTAGTGTACCACGTTGCTGCGCTAGGAGTACTAAGTTACCTTGTGGTTTACACTGAGCAATCAGAAGAAAGCTTTCAATGTTGAAAGTAGCACAGAACACATTAATACCGCTGCTGTCGATGCACCAATCAAGGCTAACGCTTGAGGGATGGCAAAGTGAAACATATCGAATCACACCTGTCTTTCTTAGAATCATACATGGACAGCGAATAATTAGACCTCCAAGAATAGCAATGACATGCATTTATTTTCCACTGGCGACCAGAACATTCTTTATAAAATTAATGTGTTCAAGATAATTGTAACTCAAATGGGTCTCACTTAAAGTTCAAGCAAAACAATAAACAGCAAATCCAAAGCTGAAAGCAGTGCTAAATTTTGCTTTCCAAATTATCAGCCTTTACTGTGAAGTTCATCTTCCCCTAAAACGTTTGTAGCTGAAAGTTAGCTTAAACACACTGAGCATATATTTAGAGCTTTTAGAGGTCGTAACACATCCTGTCTTTCCTAGAAACACCAAAGATTCTGAACGATAGAGCAATATTTGTTCAGATTTCCTAGAGTAATTTTAAGTTAGCTTCACAACTGTTTACCGAAGATCTCTTCATAAATGTCTTCGAGAATGGTCGTTCAGATGTTCCTAATTTTCGAAGCTACTGATTACGATGCTGTACCTGTAAAGACACTACAAATTAGATTACCTGCTTTGTGTTGTGCTGTTAGGAATAATCATGGGGCGTCAAAAAGTGGGCTGTTGCCGTCTAATGCGTGACTTGGTTTTGCGTTGGTTATTTATTTTTTATTTATAAGTCAAGCGCATCCAATCACATCCTGTCTTTCTTGGAAGTAAGCTGATCGTTGGAACATGATCACTCAAATAGTGAGCAGTAGTAAGCGGTAGTAGTGGTAAGTTTCGTTATTGTTAGAGAGTAGTATTTGAAACGTTTCATTCCTGGCTTCCAAAAAGAACTCATTTCTTTAAAAGCGTTGGTTTTACAAGTGCCAGTGAACTGAACTAATCCTTACAATTCACATTGAAAATTGAGCGGCGGTGATAACCTTTGCCTTTCATAAACAGGCCGCTTGATCTGTTCAAAACGTGTAAACATCCTTCTTTTCTTAGAAAAGTTAAGCAAGATAATAAGAGTTTTTTCAAGTAATCTCAACTACTCGCCGTTCACTCGGGAACACGCAGGGTACGCTACGTCAAATTATATGAATTGAAAGTAAAGAGGGACAGCAAGAGGATGGCAGATCAGAGACTAGAAGCCGACAAGCAGAGCAACGAATTAATGAGAGAGTTCATCGACAGACTGGGTGCGCTGTATCAAGATAATCGTCGCTCTTTGCCTAATTTGCAAGAAGCACTGGAACAGTTTATTAAAGAATGCAAGGCCATATTGGTCCACAACAAACATGGACAATCCAGGTTTGTAAATGACTAAGATTCCATATCGGTATATCCTTTCCTTTAGAAAGACTGACAAAAGGGTACATCATGACCAGTATAATTATTATTTCAATTTAATTTCAAACTTAGCACGTCATGAGCATTAATAAACTTTCTGACTGTGACGTGAGAAAACATAACTGTTAGGATGAAATTGATGCCTAATTTAAAAAGACGTGTGGCGAGTGAATTTTGACTCGACTAGGTAGTAGTTTTGGCTTTTAACTCTTCATAGGTCGTAAAAAATGTACACTAAAATATATTGGTTTTCTCGCTTGCAGCCAACAGACAGAGGAAAATGAAACATCTAAAGATGGGCAACAATTCTCTGAGACAAAGGAACAGAAGACGCAAGAAAAAAATGGGCGCAAATCTGCGTAAGTGACCCTGATCATAGTTCTTAATGTATAAGTTCCGTCTGGCCGTAATTTGGCTTGTCCTGACTGTCATGCCAGTCCCTAACATCTACTGCCCTCAAATTTCATTGCTTTTGGGGGCAGGGGATGGGAAGAAAGAAGAAAGGTGACTTAAAAACAGTAATAAAAATTGCCGCGGAATAAGACTGTTAGATATGTATACTTTTTCCTCGACAATCTTTTGTACGGTCTCTTCGCTGATCTCGACAAAGCGAGAAGCCATATTTTAAGCTGAATTAGCTACCTTGGAAATAATTTTATTTCAAAAGTGGGCCTGTGTTGAGACTATTTAGGAGATTTTCTGCCCATGGATACTAACCATCTAGGCTTTTTCGATGGATGGGGAATATTACCCGACAGATTACCTCCTAGAGCTGTCTCATAGTTCAGCTTTTGGACAGTACCGGCATAAATTTGCACGAGGTATAGGCATCCAGTTTTCGACGATGTTGCGTGTAAACTAATGAGGAAGAGCTCGAGGCAGCAGGCTCGAAACGATTGTTTTTAAGTTTTGTATTAGCAAACCTATCAAAAACACTTAACCTGTCTTTCCGTTTTGAAGTACTGATCTTTCTGCTAAAGTTTAGCACAATAAGCGGCCTAGACGCTTAGACAGTGTCTCCGAACACTCTGAGTGCTGCTAGAGTTTCGGGGTATTCCACAGTGTACAGTCTTAAGAGGCTCTGACTGTAAAAATCGAGAATCGGCGGACAAGCTCAGAAAATCGAAAATCCTGATAAATTGCCAGAAGAACACTTTTGGGGAGCTATCTTCGAAAATATTACTTAAACCTTCTGGAATTCTATTGTTTTCGGGAAATTCGGAAAAACGGTTTTGCTTAATTTATTACGCAATAATCAGGCTTAAAATTAAACAAATTGAAAGCGCTTGCTTTTAAACAGTTTGCAACACCAGAAAACAATTTTAATTTTAAATGATAGCAATACTCTTCTACTTACTATCAATGGGAATTGCATGGAGTTTTGCTTTATTTATATGGTTTGGTGGTTCTTTGAAACAAAGGCATTTTGCGCACTTCGGAAAAAGGCAAAAATTGGTAAACTACAGAGGCTTAAAATGGGTCTTGGTATGTCTAATATCGAATTGAAATAAACACTGTGATAAAGTTTGGCCCTACTTCTATTATGATATGAAATAAAAAATCTGGGCAATCCAGGCTCGTGCTGACAAAAAGAAAAATTCGCGAGCCAGTGTTGCCAAAATTTGCATAATGAAATGAATGAAATGAAAAGTAATAGTTTGGTGAGCTCAATTTAGAGGATTTTATTTACTGAAGACACACAAAGAATGAACTAAAACATTCCTTCAATCTATTCTTGCATTGTTTTGGGCTTATAATATTTCTACGTAAAACTAAAGAGAAGGAGAAGAAGTTTTAAAAGTTCTACACAAGCTGTTGCGTGACTTGTGTCTCGTGAATATGTTTTCTCAATTTGTCAACCTACTTATGGCAGTTTTCTAATGCGGTCTCCTACATTGGCCGCTGTTTTATGCATGGCTAGTTCTCCAGCGAATACCATACGCATCCCTGTGTTTGGGGCATACTGTCATGTGCAGCTGATATTCTACTGGGACGAAAATTCCGACAGGCAAGTCTGGAATTAGTTTCGTATACATGTGACACCATTCTCTTCGAGAGAAGAAAACTGCGACATAGTATGTTGTTGTGTACGTGACTCGATCGCTCTTTTCAAATGGCTACTAAGATTTTGGGAGACTTTTTGAAATGACACTATTTTGGCCAGGAAGCAAAAGTGCATCATTATCATGATCTATACGTATTTGTCAAAAAATGTGCTGTTTCTATCAATATTATTACACTTGCATAAATATGTCTAAAATTAAACGCAAACCACGAACATCCTGGCAGCGGGATCGGTATTTATGAGTTCTTAATGCGGCTGTATATCTAAAAGATATCAATACAAAGTTTGTTTGGTTTTACTTTGCAAAATCGCTGAGAACTCTTTCACAGTTTTGGAGGAAAAGATTTTCAGTGAAGAACATTT
The DNA here is from genome assembly GCA_964017195.1 of Siderastrea radians. Lineage (NCBI taxonomy): Eukaryota > Metazoa > Cnidaria > Anthozoa > Scleractinia > Rhizangiidae > Siderastrea > Siderastrea radians. The sequence continues at coordinate 19,589,451 of OZ024899.1, forward strand.
TCACGTTTGCATGAACGTGAGGTGATCGGTTGCGTGACTGGATCATTACTAGTGGTATTTTGTGTTCCTTACCTTACACAGCCATTTTAGCTCTCAATTTATACGCGTACGTCAACTTTAACGATTTATAAAAGAAACGGTTTGGATTTTCGAGAACATAAAGTATTTTCCCAAAGAAACTGCAAATAACAAAGAAAGGCCACTGGTGCTGCATAGTATAGACATCTGACAAAATATGATAACCTACTGCACTCTAGTTTCACCAACAATTTTCCAGATTTGTTCGTAATTCTTCAGAACGATAAATGAAGATATGATACCAGCGAATGCATCATCTAGTAGAAAGACCATCTGAAAATAGTTACGGTAAACGATTTGTCATATTTCAAGTCGTCCTTCCATTGCATTTTTTTTCCTATTATACAAATTATGCAAATATTGGCAACACTGGTTCGCGAATTTTTCTTTTTGTCAGCGCGAGCCTGAATTGCCCAGATTGTTTATTTCATATCATAATAGAAGTAGGGCCAAACTTTATCACAGTGTTTATTTCAATTCGATATTAGACATACCAAGACCCATTTTAAGCCTCTGTAGTTTACCAATTTTTGCCTTTTTTCCGAAGTGCGCAACATGCCTTAGTTTCAAAGAACCACCAAACCATATAAATAAAGCAAAACTCTATGCAATTCCCATTGATAGTAAGTAGAAGAGTATTGCTATCATTTAAAATTAAAATTGTTTTCTGGTGTTGCAAACTGTTTAAAAGCAAGCGCTTTCAATTTGTTTAATTTTAAGCCTGATTATTGCGCAATAAATTAAGCAAAACCGTTTTTCCGAATTTTCCGAAAACAATAGAATTCCAGAAGGTTCAAGTAATATTTTCGAAGATAGCTCCCCAAAAGTGTTCTTCTGGCAATTTATCAGGATTTTCGATTTTCTGAGCTTGTCCGCCGATTCTCGATATTTACAGTCAGAGCCTCTTAAGTGTTATCTCAACGTCTCTGTTAAGCGGAGTTCTTGCAACTAACGTTGGGAGCGAAACTTCACTAGAGGAGGGGAGTGGGAAAAAGAAAAGTACATCGCCAAAGGAATCCGCGCCGGCCGAGGACAGTATCAAGGCGGTCGAGAAGGGAGAAGCAGATGACACTACTAAGAGTACGTATACAAGGTAAAAGGAAAAAGTCCAACAACTGGTTTAGATAAAACTTTTTTTACAGAGATTTTATGAAACGAGTTTATTTTGAAGGCGTGCATTGTGGTTGCCTGGAGTGTCATGCAATCAGGTACAACCTGAGCCGTTTTGTCTGTTCGGTGGTATTTTAGGGATATTTTCACGTACATACATGTGACTATGACGTTAAAAGGCAAGGTTTGGATTCATACTACTTTGGACTTACATAAATAATACTTTTACCGTTCATATACTGGTCCCAAAGGAAACAGTGAGCTTTGTTTCCCGAGTTTATAGACGACATAATTTACTTGATACGCGACAACACTTAAACAAGAGGCCCTGACTGAGAAAGTGTGTCAGACCTTGGAAATGATGATCATGAGGGTCGGCCAAATTCAATGAAACTTGGTAAGGACACTGACCTTAATGAGTTTGGTTGACTTTGTAACTGGTTGTGTACAATTTTCCAGGAGGGGGGGCAATTTAGTGGCTAAAATCAACAAAAAAAACCACCTGTCTAAGAGTCAACTTCCATGTCACATTAAAATAACCACAGAAAGCCCCCAGAATATGAAATGGTATAGTGTGTTTCTACTAACATCTTTTTTTTTCATGTCACGTGACACAACGCAGTATTGACGTCACAGGAAAAAAGAGGCCTGGCAGAAGCTTTATTCAATTTTCCATCCCACAAAATCTACCTAAAATAGCTCATTTTTAAACTTTCAAGTTTTTACCTGCCATGACACATGTAATTAAAAATAATACATATGTCACAAGTTACCTTGTTATATCTATAATCCAAATCAGGGTAGAATTATTTGGGCCCATAAGAAATGTTGGTTTACCGACGTCATTATGACATCATAAGTTTAAGATCTGTTTCAAACGTTTTGTTACAGCCCAAATAATTTCTTAGAGTCTACAAATGTGTCTTACATGAGATCCACTTATTTTTTGAAGAAAAAGTAAGGTTTACCTGTTATAGAAAGACCACTGATCACTGAAACTGAGACAAATTGGAATTATAAACAAAGTTATGACATTGACCCCATCAATCATTTTTACCTTGGAGTACCCACTGTATCGACAAAGCAGTAATGAAGACAATACACACACCATGATGTCTTACATAAGCATGAATACAAACGAGAATGAATCTTTATAAATGGAGAGAAAAAGGTAAAAGTTGTTTTCAAAAGCAATTCTAAATCCAAAACAGCATATGATAAGTGAATATTATTTAAACTGATGGGGTCAAGGTCATAACTTTGTTTATAATTCCATTTTGTCTCAGTTTCAGTGATCAGTGGTGGTCTTTCTACAACAGGCAAACCGCACTTTTCCTTCAAAAAATAAGTGGATCTCATAATGACACATTTGTAGACTCTAGCAAATTATTTGGGCTGTAATAAAACGTTTCAAACAGATCTTAAACTTATTTAACAGTGCTTTAAGGGCTTTGCAGAAGAAGCCATTTTGTGAAAGTATGATGTCATAATGATGTCGGTTAACCAACATTTCTTATGAGCCCAAATTTTTCAACCCTGATTCGGATTATAGGTTACTTATGACAGGTGTATTCTTTCTAAATAGGATGGCAAGTAAAAATTACGAAAGTTTGAAAATGATCTATTTTAGGTAGATTTTGTGGGGTGAAAATGTGCAAAGAACTAGTGCCAGGCCTCTCTTTTACCATGCCGTCATAATCGCATTGTGTCACGTGACATGAGAGTAGGATGTTAGTACAAACACACTATACCATTTCTTATTCTGGGGGCCTTCTGTGGTTATTTTAACGTGAACTGAAAGTTGACTCTCAGACAGGCGATTTTTTTGGTAATTTGGGCCCCTAAATCGGACCTCTTCCCCGAAAAATTGTAAACAACCAGTTACAAAGTCAACCAGGCTATGATTTTGCAATAACTCATCAAGGCCAATGTCCTTACCAAGTTTCATTGAATTTGGCCGACCCTCATTTCCAAGGTCTGACACACTTTCTCAGTCAGGGCCTCTTAAGTCATTTTTTGCTAGGTAGTAGAATGCCACGCATTAAAACTTGTATAGCTAGGGTAGCCTAACAGCAGAACTCCTAATCAAGCAGCGGAAATCACGAACATTCAAAGCCACTTATGCACTTACAGTGATTTCAATCTCGGTGAAAGAAAAAATTTAACAAACAAACAAACAAAGAAAAGCAAAGAAAGAAAGACAGACAAAAAAAAAACAGCAACGGAGAAACAGATACCAAAAAAGAAAAAAAAAAGAAAAGAAACTTTGACATTTCGTGCTACCGCGGCGACCTACCAAGAAATCACGTGTCATTGCCACTGCGCACCTTCAGGTGCGTGACACTCTTGCTGGCCTTGTC
>OZ024899.1:19597998-19645498 GCA_964017195.1 Siderastrea radians
AAGATTCTTTTAAAACGAAACAAACCATGAACATTATTTAACCTTTGTACTTTAAAGCTGTGTTATAAATTTGTCAATGTTTGGTTTTGAACATTTTCAAGCGGCGTTCTTATCGAGCCGCTCTTAACCTCGTTCATCACAAGGTAGAATGAAGGTCAACTTCGGCCGCTTAAAATGGTATCTGGTATGTATCATTCAACAATTAAGACTACACAGAAAAAAAAAAGCTCTGTCATTGTACTTTTAACCAGGAAAGTTACAGCTTTGGGAATCAAATACTTCCCCGTCAGTAAATTTTTACTGTTTAGTGATCGAAGCGGGTAGAATTATATGCAAATTACAGATTTAATTCCTGGAATACAGCTAACAATTACAAAGGTCGTTAAAGATAGGCTTACCATGAGTTACACATGCATATGCATGCACAATGTTTTCCCTGATCTTTGAAAGAAGGTTCTGCTTTCTTGAGTTCTGCTTTCTTGAGTTTCTTGAGCCTTACTATGTTAAAACAAAGCAGATTTTTAACGGCATTTCAACAAGACAGGAATCCACTCATTCAACTGAACCAAGATAACATCGAAAACAGTGTGAAACAACGCATTATGCCGCCTTCCTTGCCAACCAAAAAAACAACAATACAATAGAAAAACATTCCAAACTGTAAACAAACGAATTTTCAGTATCTTGATTGAGGGAAGATAATTAAACTTATCGCGTAGAGGAATATTAAAGCGGAAAGACAGGTGACCTCTGTACTGGCCCACACCTGTCACACCACACTGACAGAGAGATTCACGTATTCGAGTTCTGTCATGTGATTTGAGATAAAAACTTGGTGGAAAGTTAAAAAGAAAAGAAAACTTGCAACACTTAGCCAGTACTTTGTTGGATTACATGTTAGCATAAGCTCCAAAAAGGAGTTTTTACGGTCACGACTCTTTCTATAAAGAGCGGTAATTTCGCAATGTATACGTACGTACTGTTGTAATTTACTTCTAATTTAATTACAGCTCATAAAATAAAATAAATATTGCAATAAGTTACGTTCAGAGTGTGTAAGTACTGATAAATGGCGTAGTGTAGTTTTTATGCTTTTCTGGAGAGGGTCACTAACTGTGGATTAAGCAGTGATTACCCTGGCCACGTTGAAGTTGTTTCCCTAAAAGAATGCACAAGAGACATCTCACGGCATCTTCAATTGCACGGACAAAGTGCAGATAAAGCGGTTGACAGTGAATTCAAGTTGTTAGCCCGAGCAAGTAATGTCATTGCATTTTGTTCTGGATCTACGTATTTCATAGCACTCGGCGTCCCTTAATCTAGGTTCTGCAGAGTCGCGCTACTCCTGTGCCCTCCGGCGCCCCGGGGGGGGGGGAGAGAACGGGGTCTTTTGGCCAATGTTTGGGTGTAGGGTGACGCTGTGAGTTTGACACCCTGACCCTGTTTAGGACAGAAAAACGAAATGGAATGTCGATCGTGCTGACCATACCCGGTTGGTGAAAACGCGCATAAAATTATATACCATGTTTAAGGACAGAGACCAAGAAATCATATCCTGTCCAACGGCACACCCCAGTACTGACCGCATAAGGCAGTAACTCTCACTTCCGGAGTGGGTAGGGGCGTCCTCAGTCTTACCTTGCTCAACTGTAGCGCAATATTCATCGACGATAGCACGATGTGATTATTGAACTTCCCCTGATGTAATCTTCCTTGGCAGCAGTTTGAGCGAGCGAGACCCGGAAGCCACGCGGGCCCATGTGAGAACTCGCCCACATGATACCTTTTCTCGCTTTGCTATTTTAGCTTGCGCTTGTTTGGTTTTTGCGTCGTGAGATTTTTGGTTATTTAGGCATTTTTTCACTAGAAGAGTCTCACCAATATGTCCTCGCCACAGAGCGGAGTTTGGTATTCGCTGGAGATGCTCTAAAATGAGAAGTAGTGTTCCTCCTGAAATGGCCGCACATAAGACAGCCACAGCTGTGGCTGTGGACTATACTTGGATGTGGACTATACTTGGATGTGCCGCTGGACAGGATACGGTTTTCGGTCTCTGTCCCTAAACATGGTATATAATTTTCATGCGCATCTTCCCCAACCAAGTATGGTCAGTACGATCGACATTCCATCTCGTTTTTCTGTCCTAAACATGGTCAGGGTGTCAAACCCGCAGAGTCACCCCTACACCCAAACATTGATCAAAAGCTCCCCTTCCTCCTCTCCCCCACCGGGAGTGGCACGACTCTGCAGGAACCTAGATTAAGGATCGCCGAGTGCCACGAAGTATCTGTGGCCAAAATTATGGAACACAGTAATTCCAGAACAAAATGCAATAACATTATCTGCTCGGGCTAGTGAAAAAACAACTTGAATTCACTGTCAACCGCTTTATCTGCACTTGGTCGCAATTAAAGATGCTGCGAGATGTCTCTTGTGCATTCTTTTAGGGAAACAACTTCAACGTGGCCTGGGTAATCACTGCTTAATCCACAGTCAGTAACCCTCTTCAGATCTAGAAGTGTGGAAAAACTACTTGAAGCTAGATATCAGTACAACACACCCTGAACGAAACTTACTGCAATATACGTACATTGCGAAATTACCGCACTTTGTAGAAAGAGTCGTGACCGTACGTGTAAAAACGCCTTTGTGGAGGCTAACATGTAATCCAACAACTGAATGCACTGGCTATCTGTTGCAAGTTTTTCTTTTCTTTTAATTTCCCACCAAGTTTTTATTCCTGTATTTATATCTCAAATCACATGACAGAACTCGAATACGTGAATCTCTCTGTCAGTGTGGTGTGACACGTGCGGGTCAGTACAGAGGTCACCTGTCTTTCCGCTTATTCCTCTACGCGATGAGTTGAAATTATCTTCGCCCAATCTGGATACTGAAAATTCGTTTGTTTACAGTTTGGAAAGCTTTTCTATTGTATTGTTGCTTTTTTGGTTGGCAAGGTAGGCGGCGTTATACGTTGTTTCACGGTGTTTTCGGTGTTATCTTGGTTCAGTTGAATGAGTGGATTCCTGTCTTGTTGAAATGCCGTTAAAAATCTGCTTTGTTTTAACACAATAAGACTCAAGAAAATCAAGAAAGCAGAATCTTCTTTTAAAGATCAGGAAAAACATTGTGCATGCATGTGTAACTAATCGTAAGCCTATCTTTAACGACCTTTGTAATTGTTAGCAGTATTCCAGGAATTAAATCTGTAATTTGCATATAATTCTACCCGCTCAGATCACTAAACAGCAACAATTTACTGACGGGGAAGTATTTAATTCCCAAAGCTGTAACTTTCCTGGTTAAGAGTATAATGACAGAGCTTTCTTTCTGTGTAGTCTTAATTGTTGAATGAAACATACTAGATACCATTTTAAGCGGCCAAAGTTGGCCATCATTTTACCTTGTGATAAACGAGGTTAAGAGCGGCTCGATAAGAACGCCGCTTGAAACCGTTCGAAACCAAACATTGACAAATTTATTACAAAGTTTTAAAGTACAAAGGTTAAATAATGTTCATGGTTTGTTTTGTTTTAAAAGAATCTTTTTTACGCTCTCACTGGCTTCCTAAAGTTAAGTGAGAATTTGACCAGTTTAGAGACCCTAAAATCGCCGTTTTATGCATTTTTCGAACTTTTTAAATTTTCGTCCGTTAAATAACTCGTTGGAACTTTGGATTATTTTCTCTTGAAATCTTACCGAAAGGGATGTTTTGGCAAAATAGAAAAAAAATTCGATTTTTCGTGAGTGTCTTTCGATTCTGGATATTCTCAGAAAATGGCTCTTAGGGCCTCTTCATATGAGCCCGGTTGACCGGGCTGGCCCGGTTTCCGAGATCTCGCCTCACTCCTATTTCCTTTGTAAAAATTGCGATGTGTTCATATGAGAAGGCGGGCCAGCCCGGTTACCGAGATCTCGGTTTCTACAACCGAGATCTCGGCAACCGGGATGAAAATTTTCCCATATGAACACTCCAGCCCGGTTACCGGGATGAAAATGTTTTTGACAAATTAGCCTCGCTTTCGAAACTGGGCGGCCAAAATAGCATAATTTTGCCGTGTGTGCATTTCCACTTCAAAAGTATTCGAATTAGCTTTATTAGTAAAGTTACAAGAGTCGGCAAAGCTATGATAGTCGCGAACAATACTTGTTAATGTTGCACCATTTTGGTTTTGTTTCTTGAATTTCATCCCGGTAACCGGGCTGAAATTTCCCATATGAACAGACGACAAAATTCATCCCGGTAACCGAGCCAGCCCGGTTACCGGGATCATATGAAGAGGCCCTTAATGACCGATTCCTTCGTCTTTATACAATTAAAATCACCTCGCGTCAAATAAACATTCCTCTCTCTCTCCCTCCTCAAGAACTATGGTGTATCGATGGTGCAATCCACTAATTGCATCATCATACCAGTGTCAATCCCTTCTTTTCCTAAGCCACCGTTCCTTACCGCGTTAACAAGCTGCAAACACAGCTGTCGTTTATCTCCTCTGCGAAATAGAGGGTACCCAACGAGAAAACTTACAAGCCACTTCGGAAACCGTCCCCCCCCCCCATAAAACGCAAAGAGAAACTGCCTCTCATGCAGCACAATATTACACCGCTGCTATGCAAAACGCAACTTTCAAAGCAAATCACATTCACAGAAGCGTGATATGCTCCTCACATTCACACTCCTTCCATTCCGACATTCTTACATCCCTCAAAATGTTAATCCCTATAACAAAGCTCCTGCGCTAAAAAAATTTTCACCATAACCACTAAGTAGATCAGACAACACAGCCAATTGAATGCGGCATTCAATCCTATTAGCTGCTTTACTCAGTTGTGCATGCGTTATACAAGACAAATACCGGCAGAGACCCCAAACTTAACAACCCTTTGCCGTTTATATCTTAAATACTGTAAATTAAAAGACAAGAACACAGGAAGGTAACATTCAGCAGACAAATATGTGCATGCTTCTTATATAAGAATGTACCGATCTTGAGTACCCGTACCACAAGCTTTACAGCACTTTGTTCGTATGTTAAGCCAACTGACCATCAAAAGAAAAGCCGTGTCCATTTTATAAATCGGCGGTCGCCATATGGCCAAATTTGTCACATCTCATGTTTGAGGGAAACCTGGGTACAATTCCACCCATAGGTGCGCTAAGGTCTCTGGGAAGCCTTTGGCTGTGAACAGTAAACTTAAAAATGGCGGCTCGCAACGCTCGCATCGAGAGCGAAACAGTTGTCTAAGCTATCCAGAAAACATCTCCCGATATTCAGGCCGCAGAGTAAAAAATATGAAAATTAAATCGCGGCTCATACGCAATGTAAGAAGATGTTTAGGATGTCATATTTTGCTAAGAATGTATAGTTTATGATTAGAAAAACTGTCGCGATGTGCCAACTTGAAGGTAGTTTCTCAGTAATAAACTGACGTCGAGGGTGAGCGATCGACACCACTTTTTCTCATTAGTCGGGTGTTTGTTTATTAAAGTTGTGCATGCAAATTTTGTACTTTGAAACTTCTTTCTGCTCGAAAATATGTACACTTGTACACTTATCACACCTTCCGATGCCCACATGTGGACGTTAGCTACAGTTCCTGATACCAACTTGCACGACGATAGACTGCGAGCAGTCTGTCTTTTGGTCTAAAAATTCCTGCCGGAGGAGCGGCGAGAAAGCGAGTGCGATATTCGAGCGGCGAGGCGCGAGTAGCGTGGGCGGGTTACCGTTCGTCCAGCACAGATTCTAGAGCAAAAGAGAGACTGCTCGCAGTCTAGCGCGGCGATTGTGGGCAAATCGACTATTTGATTTTACCTGGACATCGAAATTTTGCTGCTGAATACAGGGTGTGGCATTTAAGTTTACTCAAGTAACACGAGGGCGTTAAAAGCTTCTTGGTTATGTATCAATAAATTTATTCGGTTAATAAGAAAGTTTATTTATTTTTAAAATCAACAGACAGCTTACGAGTTCGTTTTGGCTACAAAGGAAGCTATGACAGACGCTTTCAAAGAAATATGCACCTTTCTGATCACTAGTGGCCCAGCTATTGGATATTACTGCTGTGTAAAAAAACAGAAAACCGCTGAGGTAATTTTGATGTAGATAGTCCATGTCAACTCTAGAGTCGGTTAGAACAAGTCCATTTTTTAAAATTACATATTGCATATTTGGAAAAGGCTGATATGTGGATACCATTAGTTACTGATTTTCAAATGTTACCTTTTAAGATAGAACCTTAAGTAACCACTTATGTGGGAGATGGACATTTGCATAGGTCAGCGTTCTTAAAGGCGGTCATACACTAATGCGAGATTTTGTTCATCTTGTCTTACATCGGAAATATTTCCAGTGCATTTCTTTCTAATATCAAATCGTTGCGAAAATTCCCCCGGGTTCTTTTTCTCGCAAAGATTTCGAAATAAAGCATAAGAGCATTTCTCGCAATGGTTAGCTGAAAGTTTAATGTAGAAAATAGTCCGAGAATCGGGGGATAACAGCTGTTAAAGACCCATTGGCACTTACCGTGATGCACTGCGCATTGTTTATTCTGATTCGACCGGATGGACTGCTATCTTTCGAGAGGAAAAATTACAGCCTCTCATCTCGAGGAAGAAATGAACACTGAGTTTGAAATGTCGGTCGTAAGTAATTTTTTAGTCTCAAGAAGCAGCCCTGTCAGATATCAAAAGCCCGTCAAACACTTTTGGGCCGCTCAACGTGCCTTCGTGTAGCAGTCGCCTAGGACATTTTTTTCGCCTCCAAAAATCCCATCCAAAAGAAAAACAATAACGTCGAAGTCGCAGGAAAATTGTTTCAACTTTCACCGAATGTTTGAGATCGATGCGAACGAAATTGAAACCTCCAGTAAACCGTGAAGTTTTCTGTATAAAAACATACTTCCATTCTGTCCATTGCATCTAATTTGCATCGGGCATAATTTCAAATGAGCACCGCTGGCGGACGCTGTTTTTAACCACTTTCGAAGCTCACATCGAAAAAAGTTCGACGGCTAGAGACGCGGAAAACCTCCTTCAACGTTTGTTGAAAGTTTTATCTCAATGCAGAACAAAACGAAGCCGCCAGCGAGCCGAGAAGTTTTGTACTTCATCTACATTTTGCCGTGCAGACAAGACTTTGTTCCGGTCGATCGGTCACGTATCGATGTTGAAATTTTTAAAAATGAAATCTCACCTCGCAGTAAACGAATACACTGAAAAATGATAACAAAACGATTCGAGAATAAATTGTAAAATACAGGGGCACTTATAGGCTACCTAATAGACGTATTTCATTTACACGAAAGACCGAATTTGTGAGCCAAAGCCGAAGGTTGTAGTTTCCTCGAGCCTTTGGCGGCATCACACCACGGAAAAGTTCCAATCGTGACCAAAAATGACTTCTACCACATATCAAGTAAAATACATGTTATATATTTCGTTGTACTTCACAGGTGAGCAAAATTGGCCGAACATTGCGCGATGGAACCGGATTACTTTGGATCTTTCTTACAGTCACGATGGCAGAAGGGTGCGATCATGGTTAAATCGGAGAATAGTAAAATACGAGTTTTGATTTACAATTCTTCCGATTCTGCGATTATAGCTACTCTTGGAGACCTATACTATTCTCCGATTTTTCCGATTATACTATTTTTCCGATTCTTCCGATTGTCCTCCGATTATACCTATTTTTCCCATTCTCCGATTATAACGACTATCTACCGCGATTCTCCGATTTTTTCCCGACTATACGATTTTTCGATCCGATTATAACGACTATCTACACGATTCTCCGATTTTTCCTATTATACGATTCTTCCGATTGTTCTGATTGTCCTCCGATTATACCTATTCTTCAGCGATTCTCCGATTTTTCCGATTATACGATTCTTCCGATTGTTCTGATTGTCCTCCGATTATACCTATTCTTCAGCGATTCTCCGATTTTTCCGATTATACGATTCTTCCGATTGTTCTGATTGTTCTCCGATTATACCTATTCTTCAGCGATTCTCGGATTTTTCTGATTATACGATTCTTCCGATTGTCCTCTGATTACACTCTTCTGTTGTCGTATAATCTGTTCCGATTATACGATTCTTCCGATTGTTCTGATTGTCCTCCGATTATACCTATTCTTCAGTGATTCTCCGATTTTTCCGATTCTACGATTCTTCTGATTGTTCTGATTGTCCTCCGATTATACCTATTCTTCAGCGATTCTCGGATTTTTCTGATTATACGATTCTTCCGATTGTCCTCTGATTACACTCTTCTGTTGTCGTATAATCTGTTCCGATTATACGATTCTTCCGATTGTTCTGATTGTCCTCCGATTATACCTATTCTTCAGCGATTCTCGGATTTTTCTGATTATACGATTCTTCCGATTGTCCTCTGATTACACTCTTCTGTTGTCGTATAATCTGTTCCGATTATACGATTCTTCCGATTGTTCTGATTGTCCTCCGATTATACCTATTCTTCAGTGATTCTCCGATTTTTCCGATTCTACGATTCTTCTGATTGTTCTGATTGTCCTCCGATTATACCTATTCTTCAGCGATTCTCGGATTTTTCTGATTATACGATTCTTCCGATTGTCCTCTGATTACACTCTTCTGTTGTCGTATAATCTGTTCCGATTATACGATTCTTCCGATTGTTCTGATTGTCCTCCGATTATACCTATTCTTCAGCGATTCTCGGATTTTTCTGATTATACGATTCTTCCGATTGTCCTCTGATTACACTCTTCTGTTTCTCCACTTTTAGATTTCAGTGATCCTCCCACACGAATTCTTGTCTTGTCTTCAAACTTGCGTTGACGTCAACATACTTTGCAACCAACGACCATCTTAGAGGTGTTTTTTTTTCTGGAGAATACTCCAAAGCGAATAACAATGATTTCAACTGCGAAAAACTCGATATCTTATCCTTCTACTTCAGAGATGTTAACGAACTCAACTATCTGCTGTTATGTGCACAACGTGCACCTTGTCAATTCAAATTCACTTTTCGTTAACTTAAGACACAAAAGGTAACAAAACTAACCATTAAAATTGTAAGCAATCACAATTCATAAAAAAAAAAACGATTTTAAGTAAATATTCAATCATCTTTGCGGTAAAGGTAAGGCCGCTTCTTTTCCCACGTGGACTTTCATTACGACACGGAAAAACAATAGGTGACAAAATTGTCACACGTTCACTAAAATTTCACAAATATCACTTTCTACAGAAACGGTTTGATGCGTCGGTGGTCAAATGATAGATGATAAAGGTTAACAGCCGCCCTAGCGAATTTTTAATAGCTGATGCTTCAATCGTTTAATAGCCCTTTGATCATGTTTGATCCTACGAAGGGCTAACGCTATTAGTACGTCAGCTTTTCTAAATTTGCTTCAGTCGGCAGTTTACATACCTTTCTTTATATATTAACTTAAGATTATCAACTAAGCATTCTAAATTTTGACCGCTTGTGGATTACAAGTACAGTCGAATCCCGATTAATAGCGGCACACAAACATTCTCTTAGTTTTTCACTCCGGATTTGAATTGCAAAATAATACTTTTTGATTGGCTATTCGCGTAATACCATAACAATACATGCGTTACAAATTTAAAATTCTTACTAATGAAGTGCTACTAGCCATTTTACTCAGAGTTGCACTTGAGTCACAATGTCTTTCAGTAAGTTAAACTGCGGCCAGTTGCCATCTTTACCAAATATAGAAAAGAGGATAAGCGACGTTCAAAATGTTCGATTTAAATGGGAATCGGTGTGTTCAAACGACATGTTAACATTTCTGGATAGTCACGCAAAGTCTATCGGTGTGCCGAAAGAGTTCTTGTTTTTCCCGCTTCTGACAACTGTCGCATCACTTATGGGAACTTCCACCTGCATAGAAATCAACAAGAAATGGAGGGAACCCGCACTGTTGTCGCTTGTACTTGCTTCAAAAAAGGGCACCAGCAAATCAAGTGCTCTCAACTTGCTATTAGACGCCCTCCAAGAAATTGAGGAAATGATAGCCGAAAAAGATGATGGTGACACGGACAACGAAGAAGATAGACAGCAGCAGCTTCTTATCGATCACTTCTCGTTTTTTGTTTTTGGACAGATGAAATTTTGCATTCTGAAAAACCATTATGTTTTATATGTATTCTGCTTTCAAATAAAAGAAAGTGATTAAAGAGATTATTCGTTCTATTAATTACTCCCAAAAAAGCACACGATTTGATTACCGCAGGCTTGACTTTCGCAAAAACCTAAAAAGCCCCTTAGCTCGTGCAAGTGCACCCGCGCTACAGTGAACCAACAGAGTCGGCATATCCCGTAACAATGTATATCTCGTTCTTAAGCGTGTGCAGAGCCGTGTGCAGAGAAATGACGCATCATAACAATGTTTACCTCGTTCTTAAAGCGTGTGCAGAGAAATGACACATTATAACAGCATCATACCAATGTATACCTCGTAGAATCGGAAACTATAATCATAGAATGGGAAAATCGTAGAATCGGAAGAATAGTAGAATCGGAGATTGATCTCTACCAAGCCTTTAGGTAAAATCGTGGAATCGGAAACTAGAATCGTACAATAGGAAAATCGTAGAATCGGAAGAATAGTAGAATCGGAGATTGATTTCTAAATCGGTGTATACCCTTGCACCAAGAGCCTGGTAAGACCAGGGTTTTACCCTGGTCCAAGCCTGGTTAAAAAACCAGGGTACCCTGGTTCTTAAACCAGGCTTACCAGACTCAAACCCTATGTGCAAAAAAGTCTGGTAACCCTGGTTACCCTGGTTATTTAGAAAACCAGGGTTACCAGACGTTCCAGGGTAACCAGGATTTAACCAGACTCTGAGAAGTCTGGGCTAACCTAGGTTACCCTGGTTACCCTGGTTACCCTGGTAAGTCTGGTGACCCTGGTTTTCTAAATTACCAGGGTTACCCGGGTTTAACCAGGCTCTTAAGGTCTGGGTTGACCAGGGTAACCCTGGTAAACCTGGTAGCACATTTTACTAAAAAAACCAGGCTTACTAGACTCGAACCCTATGTGCAAAAAAGCCTGGTTAACCCCGGTTTCCCTGGTAAGCCCGGTAACCGTGGTTGTCCGAATAACCAGGGTTACCCAGGTACATTATTTTTGACTATAACATCTGGGTCAACCCCGGTAACCTTGGTTTTTCTAAGAAGCCTGGTGATGCTGGGAAATTTCAAGAAAGCATTGGAAACCAGTAAACTGAGGTTTGTAGCCAATGTTCAAAAAGACTAAAAACTTAACTATGCATAACATGGATATAGTCCTGGGCCCTAACTATGCTCCAATTTAGCCATGATCGCACTGCTCTCCACGATGGCTGAGTATTTTCGTGGTCATAAAATTCAATTACCACCTGCGTTGCATTATAGAAAGTGCCAATGGGTCTTTAATCTAATTTCTCAGGTGATCGGAGAGAATTGGTCAAGGATTACCTCATATCTTGCTATAATCAACCCTTGCGAGGTGACAATAATACTGAAGCACAATTTTCACAATGGACACCACGCGGATTTTTGATGTTTCTGGAGAAAAGAAAAAAAAGAAAATGCATTTGCTCTGGTAATCTCCTGAGCAGTTATACTAAAACAATTATTCTCCTCAGGCTCAGCAAATATTGTGTAATAATCCCTTGGACTTCACTTCGCCTTCGGCGAATAATTGTTAATTAAACGCTCTCTGTCCAACCCAAAGCAACGCGCGCATCAGGGAAAGTTTCGTATGATACGCCAACCCCAAAGTTTTGCGTCCGTTCACAAAAGCATCTGGAATCTGCTTCCGTCCAAGCCACTCTAGCAGAGTGAGACGAAATTTTCTCTTGAAATATGTTATTTTTCAGGGAACTACTGGGGTGAGCTTTAATTGAAAAATATTTTATTTTGCGAGTATTTATAGTGAATTTCTCACAGTCGATGTTTCGCACAGTTCTAAAGCGCCAGGCGAGACCACAGGGAAGGCTGTGTTTTATGCTTGGCTTCAGATTAATATTACTACAGAACTTCCTGTGAGTTAATAACTAAAGGAAGAATATTCCACGTTTCCTACAGCATATTAATAAGCTACAGTATAAGTATTTATACAATATAAATCTACATAAGTCTACAGTATAAGTATACAGTATAATATACAGTATAAGTCTCAGTCGATGTTAAATTGCATTCCACGTGCAAAAGAGATGCAAAAGCCAACCTTCTGAGCGTTAACCCTTCGTCAAAGCAAATCAAGTTATTTCCGTGCGTTTTTCTCACACAGAGACGAGGTGGAACAGTCACAGTCACGATACCTGTTGAGATTCCATTCTACCGTAGTGGATCAGAATATCCTAGGGATGTCATCAGTGGGTTGTTGCTAGGCATCAAAGAATCGGCTCCAAAGATCTGTACTGATGAATTTATGATGGTACGTGTTTTTTTTTACCTTCAACTTAGTGAACGAATGGGTACCTTAACCCTATTTAGCCTGGAGGGGGGGGGGGGGCACATTGTGCCCGCGCTGACCTTAACGAACTATAACTTTTAAACAGCTTGCCCAATAATCATCAAATCTCGTGACTTTTCCTAAAATTTATCAGAGAAAATTTTCCTGTGTCAATGACGTGTTTATGGTGATTGACGTTTCCATAGCAACCGTCTTCTCAGTAGTGTATTGTGACTATTTTCTGTCGTTTTTCAGTCTTTTTTTTCAGTTTTTTACTATTCGTTTGTAAGAAAAAGATAATCCTTTGCTTTTTGGTGCTTGTTTTGTTTAAGTATGTTTCCTAGAACAAATTCATATATTTTTCGATGTCGTCATTGTCAACTGTATGACTGCTAGCTCGGGATCCACGATGGCGGCCTCAAATTCAAAATGACGGGTTTGTGACGCCATTATGATGTCATGACACGTCATAATTGTTACGTTATAATACCAATCTGTTAAGCTAATGACGTACTAAAAACGTGCCAAGTTTCATCACAAGAACGTTAATAGTTTTCGAGATCTATAGGGGGACACTCCGCCCCCCCCCCCAAGGCTCAGAAACTCCAAAAAAGCCCAGGCTAGATAGGGTTAAGAGTGTTGGGAATTCGGCCCAGTTGACTACAGTAAAAACTTGTATTAAGCGGACACCAGCTTAAGGTGGCCTGATACTATTTATTTGCAGGAGGGACAACTGTTTTGAAATCAAATTTTTAGCTGCTCAACAACATTCGATTGCTGAGATATTTTAGACGCTGAAAAAGGAATGCTTTAAGTTTATGAAAAGCGTACATTTATTAAGATAGATACGAATTTACGAAAATTTTCAGTAATTTTTTTTAACGTGGTTTTGAAAGAAAATGCATGTTTTTGGGAAAATGAAAAGAAATTCTTCCTTCATATTACTCTGAACAGGTGCTGGAACCTCAAAGATTTCAGGGACCAAGTTTCAGATAAATCGGCTCCACACAACCTTTATAGCAAACGGTAATTAAAATTGTTACCAGAATATTATGTACACGCATTTAGCCATAATTACTACGAAAAGGATTAAAGCAACAGAGAATCGCAATTACTAGAACAAAGGTAAATATGTCTTGTAACTTTTGTATCAGAGTCAAAGCGATAAGGAATGGTTTTGTCCACACTATACGGTGAAGCAGGAGCACGTCTCGCCGGTAAAAATTATGGCAACCACGTTGTGTTCCAAGTTTCGCTCAATTTTTTGCTCTTTTTGCCTTATTACGTAAAACGGTCGTGAGCGCCCACAAAACAGTCGATAACAAAGCTCCTGACCAGATTTTGCTGTATTCTGACAATACGCTTTTCAGAAATAAGGCAGCAGATTCGGGTCACTCGCGACCTGCTCAAGCAAACTGTTCTGAAACCTTTTGTTGAAGAAAACAAAACAAAAAACAAAAACAAATCAATGTCATACATGCTGTTTTGGAATTCTGCACGGGACGATTGCTTCTTGCCTTTTTGTTTCTTTACCAAAGTTTCAATTTCTTCTTCGCTGTCTCTAGGCTCTGGATCCACACCAACTCAATCAATCGCGAAATTTAACGCCACAGCTTCGTTTTCTTCTCGAAATTCTCACTCGTCGGGGTAATGAAATTCGCTCTCAGAGTGTTTATCGTCACTCTTTTTTTGTAGCTGTGGCAGTTTCGATAAAAAGACAACGGTTTTTAATTATCTCTTGCTCTCTTTTTTGTAGGGCATTCAGCTAACAATACTAACTCGTACTGCCCGTGGGCATTATGGGAGAATCCCACTATATATAAAACTAGCCAATCACAGCGTACGTTATATCAGCTGAAAACACCAACCATATATCTCTTATATATCTCCACTTTTATTTACCCGCAAACTTGACATGCTTTATCGCAAACCTTGCGCAACTAGCCTTTCCAGCTAGAATTACTAAATCACCTGCAAAACACGCTCTTCAAAGCAGATAGCAATGCCATAACGCCACAAAAATACCTTCTGGGAACACTTGAAGTGTCTGCTCAAGGCAAGTATCTCGTAAAAAAACGGCTTGATTTTGGTGTCTGCTGCATGTAGGTTCGTTTCTTAAGTAAACATGGAAGAAGAAAATTTAGGGACTTAAGGTGGCCCGATACTATTTATTTGCAGGGGCCCATTTCTCGAAAGTCCCGGTAACTTTTCGGGCCCGAAGCTATATTTTAAAATTAGAATCTATAGAAAGTTGGCGTAGTTTTTAGCCCACATATTAGCCTGACTTCTTTTATCAACTTAGAATTTTATTGATCAGCTTTCAAAACCAACAAAATTTGAGTCTTTAATGCAAACATCGCGCACATAAAATAGCTTTCCGGGCCCGAAAAGTTACCGGGACGTTCGAGAAACGGGCCCCAGGAGGGACAACTGTTTTGAAATCAACCTCTCTGGACTCCACAGTGTCGCCTTTTGCTTGTGGACAATCTCACTCCGCCTCTCCCCGGCTGAGGGACATTTTGTCGCCGAAACGCGGCTCGCAATGATTCATGTTTGCACTTCAAATGAAAACGCATACCAGGAAAGGCGAGTTTCGTATTTAAGAGGCGTTTTCGACGGCTTAAAATAGGATCTGGAACCCATGAGAAACAACAGAGGAATGCGCAAGACCCAAGAATACACCTTTGAAGTTTTAGGGCGATTCGTTTATTGTGATGGAATTTATCGAACCTCAAGTGAGGTGCAGTGTGAAACTGTTTCCTGCCTTTAATTAATTCTAAACGTTCAGTAAACGTGAAAAATATAAACCTCAATTTCTCGCCCAAAAAGCTTCAAACCAGCCCAGGAAGCCCTCAAATAATGTCCAATACAACAATGAAATAAGGTAAATCATTTTTATTTCGACTTCTTTCTGATTTGTGGCAATTTGAGACGTTTTGTATCATTTCCATACTAACTCTTAAACTGTTGCCGATGTCGTTATTATGCATAGCGTGCCGATGTCATTATTACGCATAGCGTGGAAAAACCGGCTAATTTATGCGCAGCTCTCAACCTTAGCTTGGGCTGCCTGTGGAAATAACCATTTCCGCTTGAATCGTCTTGGGCCAAACAAATGCCATATAATAAACTACTTATTAAACCCCGAACGTTCGGTCTTTACGGGAAAATCTCAAACTTCAGCCTTGCTGTATTGACAAAACAGCAAGCCCTCAGTTTAGATTTTCCCGCCGTAAAGACCTCACTCTCGGTTAATAATGAGTTATTGTTTCGCAATTTATCAGAACCTAAGCGGACACTAGAGGGTCCCAACGGTGTCCGCTTAATACAGGTTTCACTGTAAATGTGCGGTTAAAAAAAGTGGAAAGCAATGCAATTATAAAGACAGCAAAACAGCAAAAAAGAACGGAAGACTACACACGCAAAATGTGAGTTTTTTTTTCTAGTGGTCATCTTTTTGTGAACAAGACGCTATATCAAACATTCCTTATTCACCCCGTTTTAAAGTGAAAACAACGTCCTATATGGCGCTCAAATTTTAGTTTGAATATCCTACAAGAAGTGCGACAATACTTTTAACTAAAGATCACGTACATTTGGGTTTGCCTGCAGAGCAGGCGTTTTTTTACGAAATGAACACCACTTTAAAATTTGATTGCATAGGCCGCCATTTTGAAAGCAAGTAGAAAATGGACTAGGGAAGGAGGGGCGGGGAAGGGGGAGGAGAGTGGAAGAGAATGGGAAAAACGAAACGAATCGAAACTTTGCAAATCCGCCATATTTCCTCCTTTTCAATGAATCAGAGTGAATTCTTCCCGCGGAGGACCGGAAGAAATATGTGCTATTGATTGGTAGGTAGCGATCAATATGCAACCAACCGCACCAATCATGCCCCCGTCCATTCAATATATGGGTTCGGCAAACGAACAACGGCTGCGTGCAGCCATATTTTCCCCCTTCCCTCCCCTCCCCCTCCTCCATTTTAAAACCCATCAACCTCTCCCTTGGAATCATTGTTTGCTTCGCCCCAACCCTCTGTCAGTTTCATTATCCAAGATGGCGGCATATCGGATTATTCTTATTCATCGCCTGCTAATTTGGGTAAATGATCAAAATTGACATGGGGGGGGGGGGGTAATCAATAAAGGTTTACGCGGGGAGGCTCCGCCCAGAGGCTCAAACCTTACCTTTAACATACTTATTTTTAGTGGTACCCCTTTCATATACCTAGAGCAAAATTGTACCCCTTTCTTGTACCTCAAGGATACGCCAAAACAATAGAATTTCTTATAATCGCCACATTTTCCCCTGACTTTCAGTGCTTCTGGCTCAGTAGCTTAAAGGTATCAAGCTTTTATGTGTTGTACGTTGTTATTTCTACTAAAATTTTTCACCCTTCTATACACTTCGCTTTAGACTTCATCTCTTTCACTTTGCAACGGATTTTTTGTCCCTTTCATACACTAAAATGACGATTTTCCCTATCCTTTAGTATCCTGCGAGCTTAAAAAAGGGGACCCCTTTCGGGCGGATCCTCCCCGTATAGCCCACTATAGGGAGTACCTCCCCCCCTCCCGAAGTGACATAGTATTAACCGAACATAATATAACTTTTGCGCCAAGAGTTCAAAATCCGTCTCAGTCTTGTATTCGTCCAATTTGATCTCTTTGCGTCGTTTCAGCAAACAACATCAACTCTCAGTTAGAAAAATCATTTCAGCCGTCCTAGACCTAATAAGTCACCACCTGGCGTCTTTTTTACAAAACTAGTCCGGCCTGTTCTGAAGATTAATGTTACCGCTGGCGTTATTTTTCAGGGCCTCAAAGATGAAATCAAGTACAAATGGGAACAGATGGGGTCAAGCAGTCAGCGATCATGCAATTTAGATCCATCGACAAGATTATTGAACGAGCTGGAAGAGTACATCAAGGCTTGCATCAAGTTGACATGGAGAATGGTCACCCAATTCCCTCCAATGAGGCTTGAATACCAAACCTTCACTTTCAACAGAAATTGCCACAAAACGATGAAACCTCAAGATGAAGCAAGCACCGAGGACTGCACGGGAAAAGAGGTCCGTTATCTGTGGCCTGGTTTGTTAGACGGGGGTGGAAGAGTCGTTAGCGTAGCAGAGGTTATTGCAGAATAAGTTGTAAATTACTTTGTTAGCATTTTCAGCACGCCTTAGTCCCTCATTAAACAGTAATTTACGGTATAGCTCAAGAAAGGTTTTTTGCAAGTTGGGATTTCTAGAAAAGGGGCTGCATAAGGTATAACTACCTCGCCCTCCTACCTGTTCATCGTTATCGTTATTGCTATCTTTATTGCTATTGTCATTGTCTTTTAACCAGTCAATTTTACAAAAAAAAACGAAGGAGGCCCACACAAGCTGGGAAAATATCTAAAATGTTTTAATAACGTTGTGATTTCTCTTACTTTACTTTATCGGGTTCGTTTCAACGCAAGTCCAGGCACGTTTTTTTCACGTTTGGCAACGCGACAAAAGACAAAGAAAATCTACAAGGTTGGTTGGAAGTAACCAAATGCTAAGGGAATGCAATTACCACTGGAAAGCCTCATACCATCAACAGTCTCGACGCAAGTTTCTAAACTAACTTTGCTTGTGCCATCCGTTTGACAAAGACCCACAATAAATGTATCACATTCTCCTTTGAAATTATAATCAGATGACAAAATTTGTTAGCTTGAATATATTCTAGATGTGTTACAAACTTTAGCGATACCATATCAAAATTCTAATAGTAAAAACTACATATTTAAATTTCGTGTCCCGCTATGCTGGCCCAGAACTAAACTCCAATTAAAGTTAATACTGGCGAATATCGCGCCATGAATGCAGTTCCGATTAAGCCGTAAGAACACTAAGGTTGAAGAGAGAGGGATATTTCCCTTTCTTTCCCCTTGAGAGCTACTTTAAAAAAAAATCCCAACCTTATAGTACAGATGTTTTAACTGCGCAAAGTAAGACAGTAGATTGAAACTGGATTGAATCTTGAAAAAGTTATACTTTTTTGTAGTTCTTTTATCGTGTCTTGAAGATGGTTTACTCTTCCTGCAATAGTTTTCATACTATTGCTCTCCTAGTGTTCTAGGAGTATTTAGTGCATAGGTAAAGGTACTTAATCATGACTTTAGAGAATTGTAAACGAACAAGAAGAAGCCAAAAAAAAAAATTACCGTGACACAACTCGGTTGGGTATAGATTTGTCATTTGGTCTGGTAGACCTCACTATAAATAAAATCATCTGCAAAGCAAGTGAAGCTCTTACATTCTTTGCCTGTACTTGTATTTTAGATTGCTCCCCAGTATACCCCAGGTTCTCTAGAATAATGTCTCCTGGCAGGTAGTTTACATCGATTCCTTTGCACATAGTAATTTAGATACCCAGTTTTCCGAGAGCATAGCTACGAATGCAAATTAACTGGAAGTGGAATAAGTAAACAAATAAGGTGTCTAAAAATAAGGACCTTCTAGAAACGCCCTTCTGATACTCTGAAAATGACTTTGGCTAGTATGTACGCACGCTTGAATGGTGGACAACTCCTTTGAAAATAATTGGGGGGGGGGGGGAATTGAAGTTGTTTTTTTTTTCTCCCAACTTCCGAGTAAGTTTGTCGGGCTCAAAATGTTCTGCAGTCTTTTCCTCTGCTTTAACTGCCCATCACACGTTTTCATCGCAACTGGAAGGACTGTTACAACAGGGAAGGTCTTAGACGGGCCTGTAGGGCATTTTACAACTTTCTGGTCGTAGTGGGCTGTTCAAGCTTGGTCACGATGATTGATTGCTTGCTTAATGATATCCTTCTGTGCGCCCGTGGTTTTCTTGGGGACAGGCTAGGGGTGAGTTATTGCAATGCCTACACTTTGCTTATTTCAAGGTTTTAGGAGACCCTTTGAAAAATGGTAGCCCAACCCATTGTTGTGCGAACCAATTTTCAGGAGGATTTTGGACATTATACGGAGCACAATCAGCGATGTACAAGGTGAAAAGAAATGGGAAAGCTGCCGAAGACTCGATTCAAATGGACAGGGCATCGGACGGCTCAAAGCTGTTTAAAGGAAATAATTAATTGTTGCGAGACAGACAAACAGACAGAGAGTTTTCTTAGAAGTAAGATGGTGTTATTCGAATGTGACTTGATCCACTTGACTTAGCATCTGGCTTGGCATAGTCTCGGCTTAGAAAATTTATAAACTACAAATTAATCATTCTTTAGGCTCTCTGAATCTAGTCACACCTGGCCTTTTTCTACACTGTTAATTAGTTCTAAAGAAGGTGGGTAATTAAAACAAGACGTGAATTGTGCTATTTTTATCAACAATGGTGCATTCACTTATTCCGAGAAAGACAGGATGTGATTTGAGATGCTTGACCTGTCAAACAATCGACGACGACCATACTATTGCATTACGGAAACGCCTCAACATCGAATTGCGAAGAGCGTATCGCATAAAAGTAGTACGGCACATTTCTGGACATCAACGAAAAAGCTGGTTTGAAAAGTAAGTTATAACACTGTAACGATTAACTTAAACCGAAACGAAGAACGAACGAATACTTTCACACTGAATACTATTATTTTGTTGCCATTCTAGTACTTATTCGGCCGATTGCAACCACGTAGACTTGCCCCTGGTTTTTCTCACTAAGCTTAATTCAAACAACGTACAGTATAATTGTTGCTAAAATAGCTCAACTATTCTTCAGCGTCGTTTGCCAAGTTTGTTCTAAATAATATTTTGTAGAGTTAATGTTAACATGATGGGAACAAATGTCATCTTGCATCGCCTCCAATCGATTGGAAACAACATCAAGCGTAATCAAAGTGACAACGTACTAGTTGTCATTTCCTCCCTCGTGCTTCTTTTTGCAACGAATGTTTGCGGATAGTCTTGTAATTGATTTTCCTCTCTGAAGTGAAACATAATCTCCCTAGTTATTATGCATACAAACAAGTTCCAGGAATTCCCGGAATTTTTCAAGATTTAAAGTTTGTTATTTTTGAACGAAATTGCGCCTTTGAGCAAACGTCTCCATTTCCTTCTAGCGTAGACCGAAGTAGAAGACGTCGTGGCGCACAGATTGAAATTAACAAGTTTTACAGGCATAATTCTGGCGTATTGCAGAGATTTTCGTTTTTTAGGTCTTCGCCTATTTTTAAGGCATGTGAGCCAAAAGGTCGGACTAGAATCTAAAGCAAAACAACAAGTAAAACGATAAAATAGCTTGTTAGTGTTACAGTTGTGCACAGCTGAAATTACTGTCCAAACGTTTACCGCTGTTGCTAGAATTTGTTTTCGCTTGACTCTTGGCTGGCAACTGGTTTTAAACGTGACTTGAATCACTTGACTTGGCATCTGGCTTGGCATACCTTCGGCTAAAAAACAATTTACCACTCCACTCCATATTTTTTTTATTATTTGAACTAATTCTAAATACATGTTAAAAATTAAGTAGTGAAAAAAACAGTAATCTCGCCTTTCTTGCTCTAGTCACACCTCCCCTTTTTTCTCCACTGTTAATTAGTTGTAGAAAAGCATTTTGTTATTCTTATGAACAAAAGTGTATTAACCTTTTCCGAGAAAGACAGGATGTGATTTGACACGCTAGACTTGAAAAACGTTCGATAGAGGCCATATTACTGCTCTATTAAGGTGTTTCGATACAGTTTTTTTAGGACCATACCTAACTTTTTGAATCGGCTCTTAGACAGTCTTCTCCTTGTCAGATCAACGTGAAATTTGCAATACTTGTTGGTTTTGGATTGAACTTTAGCGTGGTTTACATTTTGTAAAAATCGATATTTCCATGACAACGATAAACAAAAATCCTCGAAAACAGTAAAATCAAAAGTTTGCACGATCCAGCTTTCGCTTCGAAAAGAGAATACCAGCATCTTAAACTGTGGTGTATGGCAAACAAAATATACAGGAACAAAAAAATTCTGTATGTTTGTTTTGAAGTAAATCCTTAAAAACCTTAGTTTTTGCCTAGTAATAGTAAATGCGCTGAAAAATAATCAACGCTTTGATGAAATGGCTAGTAAATACTGTTAAAATGTGTCTTTTACTTACTATTTTACGCCTAGAAAGTTTTGTTGAAACTGGTGTTCGCGATCTCGAGATTCAAAGTAATGCGTTATTCATTGCTTCGTGATTTTTATCTGGTTTCTTTGTTCTTTGTTGCACTGTAGATTACAACGAAAAGTAAAAATCACGGAGGAATGCATTGCGCATTACTTTGAATATATTAGCAGTTACTTGCCAACTGTTTATATGTAACGCAAGCCTTTCCGTCGGTTCATACATCCTCTTTAACGTTAAATCTAAAAGTGTTCCAGTGAATCAATGTTAATAAGACTCAAAACTAAAATTGGTCACATCGTCAAGCACGCATGTTTAATGTTTTAAAAAAATCTATCGAGCCGTTCTTAAGATTTTCGCAAAAGCGCTCAAATTAAAAAATTACCACAAAATTTTTATGCGAATGATCTTAGAAAAACAAGTCGTTCTCGAGATCGCGAACACCAGTTTCAACAAAACTTTCTAGGCGTAAAATAGTAAGTAAAAGACACATTTTAACAGTATTTACTAGCCATTTCATCAAAGCGTTGATTATTTTTCAGCGCATTTACTATTACTAGGCAAAAACTAAGGTTTTTAAGGATTTACTTCAAAACAAACATACAGAATTTTTTTGTTCCTGTATATTTTGTTTGCCATACACCACAGTTTAAGATGCTGGTATTCTCTTTTCGAAGCGAAAGCTGGATCGTGCAAACTTTTGATTTTACTGTTTTCGAGGATTTTTGTTTATCGTTGTCATGGAAATATCGATTTTTACAAAATGTAAACCACGCTAAAGTTCAATCCAAAACCAACAAGTATTGCAAATTTCACGTTGATCTGACAAGGAGAAGACTGTCTAAGAGCCGATTCAAAAAGTTAGGTATGGTCCTTAAAAACTGTATCGAAACAACTTAAAGGAAACACCTTCACATCAACGAGCATAACACAGCAATACGGCACGCTTGTGGACATAAATAGCTTGATTGAAAGGTAAGTTGCAACAGTGTAGCAAGAAGTTAAAAATGAAACGATGAACGAACGAATAATTTCATCCTGATTACGAATTGTTGCCATACTTCTCTTTACTTGGCCGAGTGCAGTCAAGTGGGCTGTGCCAGCGCCTGGTGGTATACAAGAGAAGCATGAGTTTGAACTTACGTTGAACTTTATTTACTAAGCTGAATTCAAGCATTGTGTGGTCGTTTCTGAACACAGCTGAGCCATTGTTAAGAGTGTTTTGCAAAGCTTGTTGTAAATATCTTCTAGAGAAAATGTAAAATATAATATAAACAACTGCCATCAAGATTGCAGCGCCTCCATTCGAGAGGAAACAACAGTAAGTGTAATCAAAGAGACAACGTACTAGTTGTCATTTGTTCGCGCTTCTCTTATTTCTTTTAGAAACGAATGTTGGAATGAAACATAGCTTTCCTGAGAGTACAATCGTGGCTGGCTGCTTTGAAAAGCAATCATGCATACTTTATACTAATAAGTTCTAGAAATTAAGAGTTTGTTATTTTTGCACGTAACATCTAGTATGCGAGCAGACGTCTTCTGTTTCCTTCAAGCGTAGTTATAGACTAAATTCGATTTTGAGACGACATTACGGGTAGTGGGGAGAAAATATATTCTCCGAATTTATTTTCTCCCAACATCGCGATCCATATCTCTTTTTTCGCGAAAAACCTATGAGCCAGCGCAGTAATTTCTGCTGATCAAAATAGAAATTCTTACTCGTCATGAAGATTTGCACGCGCGATACTAGCTTACGAAAACAGTTGTGGTTTAGCAGCAAAATGTTTGGATTTTCTGCTTTTTCAACCCAAAATTGCCTTATGAAACAAACTAAACACTTTCAGTGCCTCAGCATAATTTTATTCAAACAACAAAAATCGACAAAACAATAGAATAACGTGACAATTAACTTCTTAACCTGGTTAAAACTGGAACACAAATGATAACGCAATTATAGCGCGCGCATCGCGAAATAAAAACTGAAAACAAACTGTTTTAGAGAAACGTACACAGTTTTAAGGCTTAAGCACTCACATTTTTGGCAATCTGTCACGGTAAGTTGTTTGTAGGCTAAGGGATGGATCACATTGCAATAAAGGTTTTTCCAACTATATTACTGAGCAAAAGTAAAATTTTGCCAGCGTTTTTGCGAAGAAAAGTTTTGACCAGGAGGGAGTGATGAACTCGCCGCTCGGCTGGTTGGAGGTGTCTGGCCATCGTGACGTCACGACGTGAAAAGCGCGCGAGTTTGCCGAGTCTTCAAAAATGGCGCTGGCAAACTGATGCTAGAGTTCGATCTACAAACGTATTTTTTGTGCTATTAAGCTTTCAGCTAAGCTTGTTTTCTTGGGTAATGGAATTTTAGTCATCCTTTTTTTCGATATAGGTAAGTGGCTATTGGTCTTAAAGTTAAAATCACACTTAAATAATGTTTTAAGAATCATGTTTACTCTCCGCGATCGAAGAATTATGCGTGAAAACTGTTATTGTCCGCGTCCGGAAAAGTGTGTTTATTTCAGTTACATACCACAGGGAAACTTGAAACTTGGCTACGGACTAGCCTATAGTTTAACAAAAGTACCCAAGTTGAAACAAGTGGTATAGTATCTACCAAAAAAATGATCAGTCCGTTTGTTTAGCTGAGTATAATAGAAGGCGAACCTAGAAGGGTATGTTTAGCACTTAAAAGTTAACTTCCCTTATATTATTTGCTTCCATCTTCTGTATAAGGAAAGAATAGTGATATTTAATTGCTAGGGAAAGAGTAATCGAACTTAGTAAATTTTTGCCACCTCATTTAACCCGTGTAAACTACACTTTTGCAACACAACATAAAAATCTGAATCAGCTCGCAAATTATGCGGACGCCCGAGGAAACATTTTTCTTTGATCTGGTTCTCTCATTTTTAATGAAAACTAATAGATATATTTGAGTACCATCTGGATCAGTGATTCAGTGATTTATTCTCAATACCTCCAGTTTCCTCTAGATTTGCTGTCGGGGTTGCACAATGTTTTAGAAAGAGTTTGACCGTCTACTTAGATCCACAACTGACGATCAAGATGACCGTTTCGCAAATAAATTGAATTGGTCCTGTCATTTGATTTTCAAAGATTAATTAATTTTAAAACAGTCAAACGGAGGACCATTCTAGTAAAGAGAGAGCCTTGTTAACCCTTAACATCAGTAACCTGAGAAAGTTGGCGTTTTTGATAGAGTGTGTGTTTTTTTATAATTATTCAATAAGAGTACAATGAGTCATCAGCACACATTTGGCCGGAAAGCCGGAGCGTCAGCTGTTTTGCTTCGCCGCGAGCAAATGTTGTCGTCTTTGTCGTTTTTTACTAGATAGTTTAGCAAAGTAAGGAATTGCTGTGGCTCATTATTAACTTTGAAGCCAGCACATGAGTTCACAGTAAACGTTTCTTTGCATTTGGAGTATTCTTCTCCACATTTTAATGATGTTTAAAGCCACTGATCATTTTAATGAAATTGTTACGAAAATTTATTTTCCTAAAATGGAAAGAGTTTATACATATAAAAGTTATGTTTTGTCTCCCAGCGACACGTCTTAGGGTTTGTGAGATACAGCTTCTGAAAGGTGATCTTGATCACGATTTCAATCGATCGACCAAAGCGTCCTTGAAATCTTTTGAGTCTTATCGCCAATTTGTTATTTTGTTTTGAGGGCCAATTTGCATTAAGAATACTTTTTGTGTTACAGCATGCAGCATACCTTTCGTTCTTTCACTATTTTGATCTGTTCTTTTTGAGAAACAGGACTGTAAACATTTGCGAGGAAGCCATTTGTTAACTTTCCTTTGAATTTCCCGGGCAGACTTATATGTGACGTCACGATGGCCCGACACCTCGGATTTTCATTCGCCAATACCGGCGCTAGTGCCCAGGCCTAAGTTCATCACTCCCTCCTGGTTTTGACGTTTGGCCTTGGCCAACTCCTTGGCCACGTGGTCATGACAGTTTTTAAACCAATCATCAGCCAGCATTTTTAGACGACATTATCACAAAATAACGCCGTCTCAAACTCAATCAAAAGAGACCACTGGATCGCGATAAAGGAAGTAAAAGATTGCTGTGCATATGAAGGAAACAACCAGCTCCATAGGCATAATAAGGACGCATAACACTGACTTTTATTTGACAGGAGAATCGTCTGTAGAGGAAACCACCCAAAAAAGAAACTGCAAAGCCCTGACCCACATTCACGTTTTTGCATGCAAATAGCTTTTTGCAGGATGGGGGAGGGGATGGTAGTAGAAAGAGAGGTGGGTTGGGTAGATGCCACCCAACTCCCCATGAGGTTTTTCTTCAATTTTTTCAAGAGATTTTGTTTTCTTATTAGCACCTGCCGTTTTCCGTAGCTATTTATATATCCTTAGACACATCACGGCAAAGATTGATGGGAATCAGTCTTTATAGTAAAGAGATGTGATGTCATAAGCACCATGTGGTAAAAAAAACGTACAATGTCAACAAAAAGAAACACAGTGTTTACTTATGTCATATGTTACATGTCTAAGAAGAAAAAATTCAATTTCCGCCGTTTTTTTTTATAGATAATAAATATTTTTTATTTTGAGTGAAATCCAAGATGGCGGCCATCTTGGGCGCCATTTTGGATAACGCCACCCAGCATTGCCACAACTTATCTTACAGAGCACATCACAGCCTATCTGTAAAAACAAAAATCGTTTCAAAAAATGTAAGACAAGAAAAACCCAGGGTTTTTGTCAAACCTTCTTCCCTTGTAACACGACGAGGGTATTCATTTGCTTGCGCGCTCTAGGGTTAACTGTTGCCATGTTGACACTGGACGCTTTTTGATGACCCAAAACGCAATTTTCCACAGAAAAACATTTTACAGTGATAATGTGCTAAATGAAGGGCACTGTTTTTCAGGTTCATTTAACCACCCAGCTAAGAAAAATTAGGCAGACAAATATGCAGGTTCTACGTTACTTTTTGCTATAACTGAGTGAATTCCTGCGCATTGGTTAACTCTTAGTTATATTCGATGAGAGACTGGACCAACGAAAATGACGTAAAATGTAATGCAAGACCGTCTTGCCGCGAAGCTAAATTTTCCCTAACTTCATCGCCGGTTGTTCAAAATTAAATTAAAGAATTACATCAAGCTAAGGAGGATACAATCTAAAATCAGTGACACTTTAAAATTGTTACTCATCTAAAGGGGCCATTGTCACCCAAATTGCTTTGCGCGCTGAGGTGCATTTTTCATATATGAAAAATCCGCCATTTTCTTGATTGTTGTGAAGTCTGATTTGTATCTTCTTCCATCGCTACCATTAGCGATCTGAAAGCACAAGTGGGAATTTTGAGTTGGTATTTAAGTGTCGTCGTATCGATTTCTTTAAATATATCCGAATTCTGAAGTGTTTTCGGGTGGAGAAATCCTTAAATTGCTTGCTTCTTAGGGTTCAGGAAAGCTGAGGCGAAGGCCGAGTCTTCCAGGCCCTGCCAAGGTGGTGCGGCTGAAGGAGTTCGTGTATAAGTAACGGAGGGAAAGAAGAGCATCTACAGGTTTCAGCAATACTACTGATAGTGCATCTGCCGAAATAGAACTGCATTCGCTGCCAGATGAAAACAGAAGGAAAGTTAATTCAGTTCGAGGAAAGATGTATCTCGCTACCACAAAATAACAGTAGCCACGGGCTTGCTCCAAAATAATGCTTATCAGTGACCATAAGTCTATTCTGTTTTGCTTAATTGTTCCTTGTGTTCACTGTCTGTTCATGTTTTATTTTAACAGTGTAAGTGGCCATTCTGGTTTTCTGTCCATCGACACCGGTCGATGCCATCGATCGAGCGAGCAATCGATCAGACGCTGTTATAGATTCATTTATACGCGTTGACTGCAAAGTCAGTTCTTGAGTAGTTTTCTCCAGTGACATCTAGCGATGGAGACCTACTAGTTCAGTCCGTTAGCGTCGAAATTTCCGAAAATCGTGACAAATCGCGTAAAAGCACCAAATTTGGCATACATGTCCTTGAGGGTATATAAAACACATTTAGAAGGGGAACCACGTGATCCGAGTATCCGGGGGGCCACAGCACTCAAATTAATTTTCATTCATGGTCACAGGAATCCCACACTCATGAACAGACTACTCACTGGCAAACTAAAAAGGATTTGATGGGCTTCTTTTACTGGCCTTGTCAGCGAACGACAGAAAATGACAACAAACAGCCGTTTAAGTTTACCGAGCCACATATCTTTGTATTTTCCGCTCCCTTTTCGCTTGCCTGGGTTCCCTGTGGTCAAATAGACTTAAGATTAATTATTAGTTCGAAATTGGTCGACAAACAGTCCCAAATCAGCAGCTCAAATCGCAAAAGAAACCGTTGCCTGCTACAGCTATTCAAACATTACTTATTTTGGGTTATTTTCGTCATACGTTCAGGAGCATGTACGCCGATCCATATCTAGGAGAGGGATAACTGAAAGAATTGACTTCCGTTATTAATTGTTTTGAATTACGTTTCTTTACAGCCTCTCTCCCATTAAGTTCCTCTAGACAATAAAAGCAAGTCGGGTTGACGAGAAATCTGGAAAGTGTCAGATGTTTTAAGGTACTGTTGAGAAAAACCTAATATCGCGAGAGACATTTTAAAGTCACTGACATACCTGCCTTTACTTTAATCGTCAGTTTAATTCACAGTACAATGACTGAAGAAACAATATTGGCAACGAACATTAATATATGAAATAAACATATATTTGAACTGTGGATAAATGATAGAATTATATGAAGATCCTCGCAGTGAAGGTGTTTCAACTTGAACAGTTGAAAAGAAGAAACCTGAAAGAATTCAGGCTTGAACGGGAGTCGAACCCATGACCTCTGCGATACCGGTGCAGCGCTCTAACCAACTGAGCTATCAAGCCAACTGGGAGCTGGTCAATTGAGAGTAATTATCCCGTAGATGGAGAAGTGAACATTAATATAAGAAATAATCATAGCGCTCTAGAGCGCTGCACCGGTATCGCAGAGGTTATGGATTCGATTCTCGTTCAAGCCTGAATTTTTTCAGGTTTCTTCTTTTCAACTGCTTAAGATGAAACACCTTCACTGCGATGATCTTCATATAATTCTGAAAGTGGTAACGTTCAGTTCAATCTGCCATCAGTCCCCCTATATGTCACCATGCTCTCTTTCACGGTAGACAACCAGCTCCAACGATTAGTCACCACTTTTTCCAGCATCGCACGTTTTTCTTTCTTTTTTATCTTGCAGTTCTTAATTCAGTACACCGCATCGGGTACTTAACGATGCTTATACCGATAACATTAATCTAATCCCTCCCTCTGAGAAAACAGGAGCACCGAACAGTTCGTTTTCGGAGGAATATCTGTTCAGCAGACCGAAGTCGCCTGAGATATTCGGATTTAATTGCAGTGAAAACTATAGATTTCTGTGGAGAAACACCTCACGGATTTTCTTAAAACGGTGACTGGTTAACTCCTTTAATTTTCGGAGGGACAAATATGTCATTTAGAGTGCAAAATAAGGTCAGCTAGTATTGTCGGAGAGCCATCGGCAGCTCGGAAATTCGACGGATGGGATTCTTTTTCTTAAAATTGTCTGCGCCTTAACTGATTTTCAGCTAAAAACGCCGAACAATTCAACCCTATTAGCTCCCGCAAATATACCCTTAAAAAGCTCGGTAACAATCTTAGAAACCAGAAAATGATATTTCAAGTATTTTGCTAAAAGATTCTCTTTGGGTGCTCCTAAGAAAAGACGCCGAGGTCTGCAGAAGAGGATTTTATTGTATGTTTCAGGCGAGCGTTCGCCTGAAAAACGCGTAAAACATTAATCACGCTAAATTACTTGCGACTATTAGATTCCGAATACAACGCATAAACGGAGAGCGAAAAGGCCTAGATACGGCGACGAGCTCAATCTTTCGCCCTAGAATAGCGAGGGACGTAAAATTATTACCGTCCGTAGAGTTTCAGTGTTGGTCTTTTGAATAACGCGTAGATTGGAGGGGATGGCTATTGTAATAAGCCAGAATCCTGTCTGACAACGTTACGTGTTCTTCACGATTAACGTAAAAAACGCTATTGCTTCGTTATTTTATTTTTACCATCACATGTATTTGTTTTTCCTCTGAATGTAGCTAGCAGCGTTAGCAGTTCACACCTACAACCGCCTGCAAAACAGGCGTTTTTTATTAATGCCTGTCATGCGCGCAGGCTCCTATTTACACCAAGAATTACAGATTAACCCATAAAAATCCCCTTCTCCAGTTTGGTGAAAAATTCTGAAGTTCGCCAGGTCATTCTAACTAACTAATGCCTTTTGATGTTTTTGTGGACATGCTTTGTCGGCCTTTACTCTTATATCGATCGATCGATAGGGCTACAGTATGCGTGGCTGAGTGATCACAAATTGATTTATTGAATGTGTTGGTTTATTTGTAACATTTTTTTTTTAATTAGAAAATAAATTTGTCTCCCAGACATGTCTTTGTCAAAAGAAAGTCTGTGCTAAGACTTAGATAAGCTGCTTAACCCGTTTGGGATAAGCTCTATTTGCCATTAGTCCGGCTTATGTTTGTTGTCCACCAGTCACGGCCAGTAATCTATTTAACCACAGGATACCCAGGCTCATTAGCAGATCTCTTGGTAGACAAATATACATACAGTATGTGGATTTGATGTGGCAAGTAACTCTAATGACTGTTTATTATCATTTTTTCCGTTCGCCGATGAAATCAGTTAAAAAGGTTCCCTACAATAATTCTATTTTGCTATTAGTGATTTGTTAGTGATCCTGGTTGTCCTGTGACCAAGGTATTGACAATAGATTTGCGTTACACGGCCCCCCGGATGCTCGGATCTCGTGGCACCCCTTTTCAATTTGTTTTATATGGACTCAAGAATATGTGTGCTAAATTTGATGCTTTTACGCGATTTGTCACGATTTTTCCCTTAACGGACCAGTGAATAAACATATTTTCAGAGGCAACTACTGTACATATCAGCTCGCTGGAAGGCCAGTGCAGCTGGTATAATATGCGAAAAGTCCGATAAACGCGCCAGCCAAACGCCAGAAACTGTTTCAAACAAAAACACAAGCGCACAAAGCACTTTGGATGACACTGTCTCTCAAAGGCAATGAACGAAATTATTTGTGTCCTTTTTGCATGTTTTACAGCGAAAAATTGTTAATGGAAGGAATCCATTAGTTAACCGTCGCCGTCAGAAAAGTAATTCAGTGGATATGAGCGCTTAACGTCTTCAAATGGAACAAAGATTAGTTTTATAGGAACATATTTTAGATTAATCAGGCTTCCTGTGTATATTTTGATTGAGGCTTATTTTGTACCAACTTAATTTTCTGGGCGAAAACTAGCTTTGCTGAGTGGCTTGCATTGGTTTCGTTTCAAGCAACAAATCTGAATTTGTTGAATTTAGATGTCGGTTAAAAATACGCAAAAAGTCAAAGCATGGTAAGAATTCTTCAAAAGTTTTGCACGAGTTTATTCATTGATAAACTTACGCCGAGTTGGGTTGTTCTTCATTCGCGTCGCGTTTTCTCAACAAAATCTCAAGCTTTTAAAAAGCCTTGTCGCTGTCTACACTCTTACGGACCATAAAACGACACAATAAAACCTGATGTTCAAAATTTGCCAATTTAAAGAAAAGGTTATTTTGTCTCAAATTGGCCCTTTTTCCCATTAAATCTGATTAATCTACCAAAAACAGTCTCAAACGAGTAACATTTGCCATGATAAACGCTTAATTACGACTCGTTGTCCCACTTCAGGTTTGAATATTTTATAACGTCACTTTGTCCAGAAAAAAAGATAGACCGTTAAAAAAGAGAGTTGCTTTGCTAATTACCTTAGTTATCAAGGTTTTGATTAGAATTAACAGAAACTCAATATTTTGTCTGAAAATAACTAGTTTTGGATTTGATTTTCACTGAACAAGCGTGAAGTCTAGATGTGCTATGATATTTATACACGAGGTTTGTTTTGTTGTCGTTGTTGTTCACAAGCGTGGACATATGTGATCAATCTACGGGTAGGGGAAGTTGATTTTTCCCTTTTATAGCAATCCTCGTCAATCCGGGCCAAAGTTTTCAAGTTCTCCTTTCTTTCTTTGAGACATCACCAGAAACTGATGTTTTTTGTTCTTGTTTTGCTTTGTGTCTTTTTTATGTTCACGGAATATTATGCGCTCAGGGCTCCCATTGATAACAGACAACTTTTTGCATCTGAAGGGGCTACCCTGAGTGGTATAAATCAATAAAGGTTCTTCTTCTATTTCGTATGCGAGAAAAGGTATTTAACTCGAATTTCCGCAAATTTTGACCCATAAACGTGCAAATACCCGGAACATATCCCCTTCATAATAGTCCGAAAGGAGGAAAACCTGGTAACTGTTAGTAGTTTTGGAGTGTTCCAGTCTGTAAGAGTAGTTTTTATGCCCGTGCTGACTGAAAATATGCCAGTTTTATATTTTCGATCCTGCGTTCATGTTTTTTGTCGTCTTTTCGACTCTCATTTCGGACTTGAACCTTACTTATTCCTACGCAATCGAATTTTGCTTGGTTTGAACATTATATTGACCTTCTTTTCGCTTGCATGTGCCCTGTATCACCTTGAGAAAGGATTTAATTTTAGCCATTTCATGTGAACAAGGAACATTACATCACCACATGCTTTCATTCTGGTATGCGATTTAAAGGAAAGGCTAGTTTATTAAGGGCCTAGATTGCCTTTGTTTGAAACATTCGACAAACACTAACTAAAGACCGACATATATAAAGACCACAACGGGGAATACAGGAGCACTTTGGTACTTTTGAAGCTTAGAGAAACGTAATAAAGCGACCACCATCACTGCCATCTTTTCTGCCACGATAGATTTAAAGATGGCTCCAAACTCAAAGTACGTGGCAGTGGTTGCAATCGATTTCGGGACAACGTACAGCGGCTTTGCTTTCTCCTTCAATGACAGAAGAGGCGAAGGAGGGATTCACATGAACAGAGAATGGGGGGAATGAAGAAGGGCGGAACACCATGAAAACACCAACCACAATTCTTCTTCGTCCCAATAAAGAGTTTGATTCGTTTGGTTATGATGCTGTTGAGAAGTATGTCCACTTTCAAGGCGGGCAGGAAAAGGATTACTATTATTTTGAACACTTCAAAATGGAGCTACACAATTCAGAGGTAACTAATGTGTCTCATGTGCTTGTCTTTGATGTTTTCGTTGAGATATCTTTCAGGTCATATCCAATGTATTAATGGTTGACCACTGCGAACCAAAACAACGGGGAAAAATGTCCCAGGCATCGCTACTCGCTTTCTTTATTAGAAAGGAGTCTTCTAAGACCCTTGACAAATGGATACAACATTTCTACTTAACAACTTTGTTAAGGTATCCGCCACCCTTCAGGACCGTTTGCGCACGGTTGCTCTAATGTTTGTTGTTGTTGTTGTTTTTTTTATGAAAACCCCCATAAACTATAAATTTTTTTGGCAGCCTGATAATTCCAGAAAATGACTTTTTATTAAAAAAGAGGTAAAAACTTTAAACGCATGTTCGGAAAATGGGAAGCTTTTTTCACACGTACATGTCTTTGACGATTAGGTTCCACTCCCTCCAGAAACAAAGAAAACAAAACGATTAACACGGAATTCCTTTCTTGACACCTCTGGCTAAAAACGCACTGTGTCTCAGATTTTTGGCAATTGCGTTTGTCCTTCTTTTATTAGCAGATGAAGTCAGAGAAGACACATAAATTAGCACTTCGTGTGGAAAAAAGTCTAGCTTTCAAACGAAAAGAGGGTTAACCCTCGGGCGTACAAAGGGAGGGGGGCGGGTGGATGCCACCCCCTTAAGGTTTTCCTGGAATTTTTCCGAGACGAATTATTCTCTAGACCTACCGTTTTCATCAGCAGTGCGTATATCTCTAAGACACATTTTGACACAAGTTTGGTGAGAATCAGTTGCTATTGTTACGAGATATGACGTCATAAGTAGCAGGTGGTCAAGCCATTTTTTGAAGAAAAACTCCTGTTTTTTTACCCTTTTTATGTGGAAAATGCAAAAATGTAAACAAAAAGCAGCAAAATGCTTAATTATGTCATATTCTAAATGTCCAGCATCAAAAACTTCCAATTTTTTACGTCTTTTGGCAATTTCTAATTTTCGATAAAATCCAAGATGGCGCCCAATATGGCGACCATCTTGAATAACGTCACAGGCCCCCAGCGGCGCGGCAACCCATAATATGTACCTAATCTTGTACAGCACGTCACAGGCTTTCTACTAAAGATGAAATCTTTTCAAAATATTGTAACATAACGGAAATCCAAGGGGGGGGGGGGTTCTATCAACCCCTCCTTGTACCACGGTCAGGGTGTGATTTTGCTTGTACGTCCGAGGGTTAAAAATGCGCAGACGTGGTTTTGTAGAAAAACTCGCTGGCAACAATCTGGCCAAATTAGTCAAGTGGCTGTCGACTTGAAGTTACGTACAACTCGCCAAAATTTTCCTTTCGAGATAAAAAAAGTGAAATACATTTTTTGAAGTGTCTTGCCAGTAGCAAGATTAGGACACCTAAATGACCTAGCGAGTAATATTTTGATCGATACCAGAGAGGGAACAGCTTTCCCAAACAACAGAACTTTGACAGGTAAGATGTAACAGGAAGAAGCTTACGCGGCGACACACCGCTCCAACACACCGCTCCCAGACGTGAGAAAAAATTCGTCATACGAAATGTTTTCCATATTTCAATCCGTATGTTATGTGACAATTGAAATGTGTTATGCATACTTCTTGGAATACTGACCAAATTGGTAAAGATGCCGAAAACCACGGCAAAATCGGGGTGCGATCGTTCACTCATCCACGGTCGAGAAACTGAACTTTTATCACTCTCTACCGGCTGGGAAAGAATTCTCGAGGTAGAGGAAAGCGAGAGAAATAAGAAAAAAAATACAACACTGCATAATATTTTTGCAGTCGAAAAAGCCAATAAGGCGGGAACCGGAATTAAAGGGTACGGGTAGCGGTTGATTTGACCCCCCGGCCCCCTTCTTTCCCTCTTTTCACCGGGAAATGTCGGAAAAGTGGAATGTGCATATTTAGGTTAAACAGTGATTGTTTGATAAAATGAGGTAATCATGACGTTGTCATGACGTCAGCAAACTACTTTGATGCATTCTCGCTTGTAGTCATTCCTGGGTTATTCGTGGTCGCCCGTGGGCGACTCGTGGTAACCTGGATCCACGCTGATTATGCCTTATAATGGCGCGCCCCTGTCCCAATCGTTAACCCTATTCAGACCGGGAGGGGGGGCAGCTTTTAAGGCCCGCCTCAACTTTGAAGTTGTGTAATTTCGTAACCGCTTATGCTATTGGCACTAATTTTTGCAATTGTCCTAAAATTTAACTTGCAACATTTTGGCTTGAGTGTCATGTGTCCAACAAATTTGACTTTGCAATGACAACCGCTTTGTGACAGCCATGTTTTTAAAAAATCACGATTCTCGCTTTAATCGCAACCATTTTAATGTTTTCTAATCGAATTTGTATTTTTACATTTATTGTAGCAACAATTTATCATTTAGGAATAACCGCTCACTAAAAAATGTGATTTAGCGCTCTTTCGAGGAAACGTGAAATTTAAAACGTGAAAATCCAAGATGGCGAACTTTACTGATAAAAAAGGTGATTTCTCGCTATAAATTCACTATTCACCATAAATTGAATTTAAAGAACTTCAAGGTGGAGGATCCAAGATGGCCGACACCAAAATGGCCATTTTATCTCTAATATGAAATTTATCTGAATAATTTCATGTCTTCCTAAAATATACATCCAGAAAATATATTATAGATTCAGTATTCAGTAAATTTATTGCTTTGGAACTTCCAAATGAAACATTGAGATACAAAATACGTCATAATGACGTCAGATCACGTGACAGTGACATGACAGTAGCTGTATTGATTAGAATTAGCGCATACACTATCCTGTGCAAATTTGGTGGCCATAGCGTAAGCGGTTTTAAAGTTACTTGGGGGGAAGCCCCCCCCCCCTACCCGGTCCGTGAAGGTCGACAAAAACTGGTCTGAATAGCGTTAAGGGTACATACTTGTTGATTAAGTGATATCCACAAGGGTGCTTCGGCATCATTACCCATGCATTCCCTAAGACATTTACTTGATTTTGCGTCATCATTACCCATTTATTCCGTGCGCTCCCTGTTCAGGTAAATCGAGCTTCTATCAGGCATGCGAACTGTGTATTTCAACTGTAAGCACTATTACACGCGGACTAAGGATGCCCCCTCGGGTTTCAGCTTATGGACCAAAAACCTGCCAGGAAAACTACTTCTACTGACACTACTATTAATGAGGATGATAGGATGATAATGATAATAAAGAAAACTAAAAACTATTTACATATTTCCTTCAACGCAGAGTTTAGGTCTCACCACTCAACTGACAGCAGCCAATGGAAAAAAGGTCGACGCCTTGATTGTGTTCTCACTTTCATTAAAATATATGGCAGATAAAGCCGTTGAAATTATACGTGAGAGCACTGGAGATGAAAGGTATACCGCCAAAGACATCCAGTGGGTGGTAACGGTGCCTGTGATATGGACACCAGCGGCTAAGCAGTTCATGAGAGCAGCGTCATACCAGGTGGGCTATGAGTCTTCACCTTGAGGACTAAACTTTTAAATAAACAGCCACACACCGTAATCTTTAACTTTTTGTATTGTCCATAAGGTATAAAATCACCATTAATGACTCAAGATTAATATTATTGAACTTAAGTACAACAATTTTAATGGGCTTTATCACCTATTTTAAGTATTACTTTAACCCTTGGACGTACAAGCAAACTTCCCCCCCCCCTCTTTCCCCTCACCGTGGCACAAGAGGGAGGCGGAAGGTGGGGTTGATGGAACCCCTCTCGTGGGTTTCGGTTGCGTTACAATATTCCGAAAAGATTTTACTTTTGATGGATAGCCTGTGATGTGCTCTACAAGATAAGGTATATATTATGGGTTGTTGCAATTTTCGGGGGGGGGGGGGGCGACACGTCACCCAAGGTGGCGGTCAAGATGGCTGCCATCTAAGATTTCACCCAAAATGAGAAACGATCAAAAAAAAGAACATGACATAAGTAGAACATGACATATGTAAACAATTTGCAGCTTTTGTCGACATTTTGTGCGTTTATTTTTCACGGAGAAAAAGTGAGCATCATGGATTTTTATTAAAAAATGGCTTGACAACCTTTGACTTATGACGTCATTTTTTGTAACCATAGCAATCAATTCTCATCAAAAGTGTGTTTAGAGGATAGGCATACAGTAAAAAGGGAGGTGCGGATGAAAAAACGTCTTGAAACCCTTCCTACCCCACCCCGAGTAAGGTTAGAGACATCGAAGGAAATCGAAAGTTTTGTTTAAAAAACTCACCGATGTTTTTTCGAAACTGTGATAACTGTCTTTTGCCAAAGAAGGTCAGGATGTAAATGGAGGAGTACAGTATGTGGTCCTTGGTCCGCGAGTAAAAATTATAATCTTGAATATCTTACCTGAATCAAAACGACACGAGCTGAAATTTTCCCTGAAGATAGCTTTTATGTTTCTCACGATATTTTAAAGTGGCAAGTCTCAAACTGAAATATTTTCTTGTAGTTTGAAAAAAGGTGACCCTACTTGCGGACCCTTGGTCGGCGAATCATGTAAACAGCATGAAAAGTACCTGTGAATCCCAATAATTTCCGTAGGAGAATGAAAATTTTAACAAATTTTATTTATCCTTTCTTATCCTTGACATATCTAAGCTACAGTCTTGTTGGAAAGTCGTTATGAGTATAAAGTAATATGTTTTACTTTTCAGACAACAGTCTCCCACACAAGCCCCAAGCGCAGTCGAAAATAATAACAACACTACAAGATTATATGCCTTCTTGGTATACAAGAAAAGTTAACGCCAATCATAAACATCTATAAAGAAGATTTTGAAAATATTCAGCAAAAACAAAGGCCGTTTCCATTTATCTAAGGTTTTCTTTATCTGCTTTGCGAAATGTAAGTTCTCTAGGGTCATAGGCCGTGGACCAAGGACTCATATATGAAAATTGTTGATATTTTTCAAGAGTCGAGAAAACAAAAGTTTCAAACTCTGCAGCAAATTCGTTCCCAACCGCAGGAACAAGTT
The DNA here is from genome assembly GCA_964017195.1 of Siderastrea radians. Lineage (NCBI taxonomy): Eukaryota > Metazoa > Cnidaria > Anthozoa > Scleractinia > Rhizangiidae > Siderastrea > Siderastrea radians. The sequence continues at coordinate 19,635,826 of OZ024899.1, forward strand.
TATCTGTAAACTTGTTTTCCAAAAAAAACACGTCCTCCCGTTGTGTTTTACCTATGCACAAGCTAAGTAAACATGACATGTAATTTACTGTGCCGCAAAAGTAAACACTTCAAGAAAGAAAAAATTGCGTACCTGTCAACAAACTTGAATTGCACGCCTTCACTAACAGCAGGAAAGCCGAAACTTCGTCATATGGAAGAAGAGTAATCAGTAAATCATCGGACACATTCGCTTCTTTTGTCGTATTCTATTTAACGAGCAAATATTACACCATGTTCGGAAAAGTTGCGGACATACTGTACAAGTTGAAAAATTGGCGGTTTTTTATCAAGTGATCCCCTTTTGTGTAGTGGAAAAATGGCTAAAAACCTGTTATGATTTGATTACCCTTAATTGGTGTTCCAGAAGCATTTCGTGTATAGCTATTTGAAAAAACGTTGTCGGGTAAAAAGCATAAACCATGACCTATAGAACCCAATGCTTTTCTGGGAAGCGGAAGAATCTGTTTTGATTCGCAGACGCCGTGCACATCATAAAGGCACAGAAAAATGAAAGTGATAGATATACTCCAAAATCTCTCCATGAATAAAAAAATACGTTGAATATCAATAAATAGGACGGAGAAACAAGCTTGTCGTGCTGTTTTCCCAGAATCCCATTGTGTCACATCGTTCATGGTTTATAGTCAGACAACGTTTTTTTCTTTTTCAATCAGGTGTGGTAAAAAGTGCTTAGTTTTGATTTCAGTACAGCTTGACTGCCCCTAAAACTAAAAATACTTGTGAACTAGCTCCTTAAAGAATATAACCATTACAAGTTATTGGTATAAAATTGAAAGGAAAAATTAAGTATTACAATATTTTCTCTTGTAATTGGCATGGATTGAATATTTTGGTATTTCCATAAATATCAATGAATACTCTGAAAGGTGCTGCATCCATTATTGTCATTAGCAATCATCGTCTTCCGCTTCAAGCTAGTGTGTAAATCTGTCGTATGCACATGTTACACGTTTTCTTTTTTAGTGACCCGAAAACAATACAGCATTTTTCTATAAATGAATTTGTTATTCTTTTGTTTCGTCTAAGGCTGGTATCGCTTCTAAGGATAATTCGGAGCAGCTAATAATCGCATTGGAGCCTGAGGGAGCGGCAATCTTCTGTAAAGAGAGAAAAATGAAAGATTTCACAGGGGAAAGAGGAGACACTTGTATATCAGATGTGTTGAGCCCTGGTTCAAAATATGTGGTGATGGACATAGGAGGTAATCATTTACTAAAATTCTCTAGATATCTTCCAATAACAACATGGTCTTAATTCAATCCATGAATGCCATTCAATTGCCAAAATACCTAATATACTGATGACGTCTTCACAAAATCATTAAAATTGACTAAAGTAATCAACAAATCAACAACAGATAAAAGAAAGGCGCACAATCTCTTTCTTAAAACGTTTCGATCTCTAAAGTTCTTATTTTCGCTGGTTCCTTCCTTGTAAAAACAAAACAACAACTAACAACAATGTTCTGTGAACAATGGTCTTTTTTATTTGCCATATTAAAAGTAAAAACAGAACCTATTCATGGAGTTGAAATGTATCTCAGTGTTCTCTCCGTTTTGGTTTCTCTTCCATCATAGGAAATGTATATAGAGAGCCTTGTTGTGTCATAATAAGCGATTTATTCTCCATTATTTTTACCAAAATATTCCTTCACAATCTTCGGCTGATAAATCACTCAAGTTAAACAATGCTCTTTCTTCGAAAAAGGGTCCGTACATTCGAAAGATTAATTCCTCTCGAAGTTGTTTTTTTTCACCTAGGTCAAGTGGGAGTTTTTTTCCCAGCATGTGTAATTTATTTCTTTCACGATCATTTTTTGATTGACACACGTCAATCAAAGTATCAAAGTATCGACACATCTATTCAGCGTTAGCAAGTGAGTGTAAAGTTCAGTGTCTTTATAGACTTAATCTTAATGTTTATCGACAAGCTCTTGTTCAGCATTCTCCACACAAGTTACAGGGAAATCATCGTTCCTGTTACGTCGCTCCTGCACATATGATTCGATTTCTTAGGAGGAAGAGCATCCTTAGTGACCTCGTAACTTCAATGACTCCATCTTCACTCCGCATTCTCACGAAAGCTCTACTGTGATATCCATTTCGTCCCGTAATGAGGGATTTGACGACTTCCATACTCCAAAGTTGTCTTGGTGCCTACTCGTGTATACAAACAACGTCTCCAATATTTGTTATAAGGTATGAGGTGCCCTTTACGAACGTTTTTCGAAAATTTGAAAATTTCGTCAGTTGAATTTAAATTCACTTTCTCAAATTGCGTTTAGTAATTACTTCATAAATATAGATTTCTGATTTGTAGTTGATTTTAGTTAACTTTATATGCAATTCCAGTTTTGGCAACTTTTTAAAGAAAAATATCATCCATCAACATATCCGGAGTCCCAGCTCCACAAGAATTTGACAGAAATCGGAGCTGGTGACATTTTTGTAAACAGCAGATGTTGCTCTAACATAAAGTGCCTGCGAATTTCAATAACGTTCCTTGTCTTAGAAATATTGCTGCGAATTTCAATAACGTTCCTTGTCTTAGAAATATTGCATCTTAAAGTGTAATTATTGGTTGTCGTGGTATTTGTTCCAGGACGATGCGCAAATCTCGGGAATGACGACAAAACAAAAAATCGCCGACACCTCATTTAGCCAACATGTTGTTCTTGAAACCTACGTCCATCGATTAAAACCCATCCGAACTGGAACCTGGAAAAGATGCAAATTGTACATTTTCGTTGCCGAGAAAACTACGTCTAAAGATTTTGGGCTCCCTGCAGCATTGTGTTAACAAGAATGACGCCTTTTCCCATTTCTAAATCAAGTCCAGAAAGCGGTGAATCATTCAAGGTGGCCACGCACTTTTGCAGGTTGGAGCAACAGGTACTTTTAAGTTTATTTCATCAAGATTAATAGGAGAGATTAAAATCTCTCCTCTTTATCATAGTATTGTGAGTTCTCTCAGCAAGCGACGAACAAATTGCGCGAGCCGTGAAACGTGAAAAAACGAAAAACAAAAAACAAAAAACAAAAAAAACAAAAAACAAGGCGCCATAACAACAAAACTTTCTCCGGCTATAATAACTTCTCACGGAAGTAAGAGCTGCTGGGTTCGTATTTGTCGCTTTATGTTTATGTTCGGGTTAATTCTATTTGAAAAAGTTCTCGCATGTTCATTTTGCGGTGAAAAAGAAAACTGAATCGGTCCCGATTTCCTTGATTTTGATCGCCGTTTGTTCGATGGAACGAAGTACTTTACATGCAACGAAGGGTATAGACTTGGGTTCCTTCTTCGTTTTTCCTGGCGGCATGTATTCGTATAAAGGAACCTTCCGAGATGACTAAGCAACTAAGGTGCTCTCTTAGCTTGTACCCGGTCTGACAAAGTTGACAACCGACTGTTTATTGAGTTCGGTATTAACCAATTCGTCCCAGCCTCTCTGGACCTTGCCTAGCTTCTGAAACATGATCTTAAAATGGTAAAATAACTGGAGATCTTAATCAAAAGAGGTCAAAAAATCTTGTAGCAGTACTGAGAATCAGTCCTCTTGTCGCTAGTTCAGCATCAACATCCCCCGGTGTCTTGCTCAGATCATAAATCAGTTCATTTTGCGTGTGGTTCCAAAGCATTCCTAACACCTTTTTCTCCTTATCAGCACTGTACAAAAACTGACTTTGAGAAGCTCTCATCTTTTTCTTCAACACCTTCTCCACGAGAGTCAGCAGAGTCTCCACTGAACGCTGAATCTTGCTTCAAGGATCTCAAAAGGCTTTCTGAATTGCTGCCCCACTTCCTCATATTGAAACCTCCAGATTTCAGACAGAGCTTTGTTTCTTTCGACAAAGCAGATGGGTTGTTCACATCACTCGCTCCAGACACATATTTGTCAACAAACAATGATTTCAAAAGCTCCTTTGCTAGTGTGCTATCATCTAGCATACAGGTGTTGACATGGTGTCTAATAGTAGGATTAAGAATGAAAGAACTAAAGTTAACACAAAATACCACTCGTGCGAAGCGAAGTAATTAAAAACAACATTATAATTATAATAAGAACCTTCCCAGAATCCTTTTCACCTGAAAAATTTTCATAGCAAAATAACTTTATCAGTTTTAAGCGAAGTATAATGCTACATCATGTGATATTTACAGAAACCATGAAATACCTCTGATATCAGAGTTAGTGTGGTGACGCCATTAGTCACGTGACTATGGCCAAAAAAGTCGTTTTAGCTTGCTGTGGGTACAGGTCTTTATCACTTCGAAAGCAACGAACGTGGTTAGAAGCACATTGTTATGGGTCATTTAGAAATGGGCGTTGATATTATAAGATATCAAAACTGCGCTGGCCATAAACGAGAGAAAAATGGGGGACTAAACAATATCTTCGTCAGTTTGAAGCGCAACTCAACCAAATTTTGTATGTTGATAGAAAATAATAAGAAAATAATTTCCTTGTCAGCTTCGTTGTTGTGACGTCATAGGTCACATGGCCAGAGCGCACGGAATATTTCATATTGATTTAAAAGTACATAAAGGTCAATTAATAAGCAATTCATTCCACTTATCTAGTACATATTTCTCTAGGTTGTTTGAAGATAACCATTAATGTTTTTTGTTGTAAACATAAGCAGGTCAAAAATGCACTTAAACTTGAAGTTTAAACTAAAAGAAGACTTTTGCCAGAGGTTTGAGTATATGCTCTTTCTTACCACTTTGAAACTTTCCTCAGTTTTGTCTTTCTTAAGGCGATAATGCGTGTATTTTTTCCGAAACCGTGAGAGGCTGGGCACCAAGCCGAAGTTGAGAAGCCTGGTGCAAGTGCCTTAAACCAGAACGAGGCGACAAAGCTGAATAACGTACTGCGCATGTTCTGTACCTCAAACGGTTGCAAAATTTGTTCATTCTGTGTTCGAACCAGACAATCAATTGTGGGATATTTTGTTGTTTATGCCCATTTAGTGCTGGGAGATGTTAAAAAAAAGAATTCGGTGTGTTTGGCGATATAACTGTGACTAAGGTAAGTGAAGTTTTCATTTAATAGCAATTGTGGTTGAAAAGCTTTGATGGGGACCGGCACATGTTTACGCCGTATAACTTATACGCTGTCGTTAGCTTCTCCGGCGCTTTACCTATCGGTAGAAATGCCAACGAGCATAACGACTTGAAAGATGCTCATTTACCTTTAGAGAACTTAAATTTAGATGTTAGCCGTGTACGCATTGATACATGCACTGAGTTCGTGTATTCCACCCTGAGTTCAGATTTTGGTTACAAGCAACTTGAGTATGATAGTATGGTGTCGGCAAGTTTATTCACGTTTATTCCCAAATATAAATTAAACTCCGTTTCTTAGTTCCTTTCCCAACGAATGAAACACGGTTTCAAACAGAAACTAAAGGTTGTGGTTTTTTGGTTGGGAAATCTTTTCCTAGATATGAAAACATAAACATATCTGTAGTGATAATTTACAATAAAATTTTTTAAGTACATGTAGGAATTTTGCCAATAGAATGATGGAGCAGGTTTCCCCCCGTCCCCTCCTCCCCCAGCAGCCAAGCAAATCCCGGGCATTTGACTTTTCTAAATGTCTGATCAAATTCACCTCTAGGTGGATTGATTACAAGGTCTAATACAATAAGAGGAACAGATGGAGATATGGAGTGCAAAATCTTTTTTACATGTGACTACTTATAAAATTTTGTCAATAGTCAAATTTCCAAAGGCGTGGGCTCCTATTTGCATCGAATGTCCTGCTACATGGAGCTGAAGGGGGCTCAAATGCCTGGGGGAATGATCAGTCTTAGAATTGCCTGATACAATATGTAAAGGTATGTTACTTAAATCCATTGGGGCAAAACAGAATTTTATGACACCACTGTTCTTCAGATTCAATGATTGCCAACGGTGTGAGTTGAAGATTCTGATCCTGGATAACTGATAACTGATTTGTTGCTTGATTGATATTTTGGTTGACTGATTGATTGATAAATTGATTGATTGATTTTTTTGTTAAAAGGGTACCTCATTAAGCAAATAGCAAAGCACATGTATGCAGCCGTTATCACTAGAGGCCCAATAAACATTGAAAACTACAGCCTGATTGATTGATTGCTTGCTTGATTGATTGACTGATTTCCTGGGTTGTTGATTGAAGGGTTAATAGTCCATAATTTTCACAGTAGTGTGCGTAGTGATCTGACCTTTGAGTGGAAGTGAGGTTAGAGGTACACTGTAACTTTGTTTTGATACAAACCTTCCTGCTTTTCACACGTTAAATGTATTGCTCTTATGCTAACAGGTTTCACTTCATGATCATTTACATGTGAAAAAAAAGCAGTCAACTCCAGCCTCGTTTTCACTCAAAGGCCAGGGCACTAAGCACACAACTGTAAAATGGGCTATTGCCTGGTTGATTGACCTACATACTAAAAGTCTATTTGAATAAATCACGAGCCAGCGATTTGTTTCTTTTCAACCACAGTAAAGAATCGAAAGATAAAATTTTGACAAACCCTTTTGAGAATTACTTTTTGAAAGAGAAGGAGCCAAAAAAGCCCCGAGAGAGAGACTTAAACGAACACCAGTTTTTTTTGGGGGGGGGGGGGGTACTCCCCTCAATTTAGAGGTGTGTGTCGCAAATTTTCTTAAACCCTGCCCCTATTTAAGAATTGATAATCAAGAATTGATACCCTTTTAAAGGCCCAAACGCGAAAAATGACACCCCATTCCAGGGCTAACGACCACTAAAATTGTGTGATCAGGTCGTGTTTATTATTTTCTGCAACATAGGAAGTTTTGTGTCAATCATAGTGTGTTTTAGTGTCATAATACTATACTAAGCGTAGTTTAATAATACGTCATCATAACCATGGTTTACGTGCTGCAAATTTAGTTAATACAAAAAAGGTAACGTATCAAAGGATGACACCGGGATCAATTTCAAAAAGGGGCAAAATGGATACTCTATCTAAAGACTGAGAACCTAAAAAACCATACCCTATTCCGCACCACAAAGCTTTATAGCTTATACATGGGAGTACCCCCTCCGCCGACCAGCTTATTCCTTGGGACCTCCGCTTTAAGGCTTGACTAAATCTTTACAGTGGAATTCCGATTTTTCGAACCTCCAAGGGTAATGGAGATTGGTTCGAAAAATCGGGAGTTCGAAAAATCGAAGGTGGTATCAAATCACACCTGTTTTACCGTGGTATTGTTTTATAAGATCCAAGAAGTCAGACAACAACGGTATATCACTCTTGTTAATGTGTGAACCATCTTTATTTACCAACAAAACGTGCATTTAAAACAAGACGAAAATTTAAGGATTTAAGCCAATTTCGGCAGAACAAAAACCAGTACTGTACTGTTTCATGTGTCTGTAATTTTGCGCGGACTCTTGACTGCCTTTCCTTCCCCTTACTGTATCAGAAAAAAAGTACGCTGTACTCCAACGTTTAAAGGGACAGCAAATTTTATTAATGTGCTACGGCAAGAACTTGAAAAATGCAACTAAACGAAGGAACTTTGATCATGTACAGTAATTCAAGACCCTCGATTGTGTAACAACGGCGTTGTAGTTTCTTATGTCTTCAATGACAGATTTGCCACTGGCTTTGTAATAAAAAATGCACGAAAACACCTTCCCCGGAACTTGGTAATTGCATTCAGGTGAGTGCGTGGCCGGTTTTTGTTGGTTCCTGAGTTTTCAAAGTTCGAGAAATCGAATGTAAAGTTTTGAAAGGAAGAAAAAGTTAACTCGAAATATCGGGAGTTTCGAAAAATCAGGGTTAAAATTACAGTGTTTGACTGAAACAAATCCAAGGGAAACGACTTTTGGTTAGAAAAATCGGGAGTTTCGAATAATCGAGTATTCGAAAAATCGGGATTATACCATTCACATGACGGAAATCTACTGCAATTTAATACGCCATTCCGCAAGAAGTTAGGTCTGTAATTTTCTGCAAGGGCTAACCGACAATGTATCTGGCTCCTTTGATGTACCCTGATAAAATACTGGAAATATACTGACAATTGTTCTCCTCGCCGTACAGTCAGTCTTTCTTCATGTTTGTTTGTTTGTTTGTTTTTTCATTCTACAAGTTAGTGATATGCCATTGTGGAAACTCACTCCTCATTTTCTTTTCATCGACCTCTCTTCGGATAGACTGTTTACAGTCCTCTATTTATTTAAGATCGCCACGATCGTACGCTCACTCCACTTCCAAACAAGGCACCATCTCCCAACGCTATTACAGCCAACACCCGATGTTCTCGATGTTCAAAAATGCTTTCTCAATGTCTGCAGTTACAGCAACTTCATGGCCTATAAATCTCAACAGGATGTCCAGTTGCAAGGGGTTCAGTGAGGGTCCAAGATGTAAACAGTCATTGAAACTAGGTCCAAATACTTTGGACCGAGGCGTTGTATACAACTCTCACCTCAGTTGTATCTCTGTCAAGTCTCACAACTCCCCTGTCTGGAAGATAGTGAACATTTCCAAGCTCTGGGACTTGGTCTTGTGTTACTAATTCAACTACACCACTTTCCAATTTCTCCTTGATCACGTAATCATACTGTTTAAATACTTGTGGGTGGTCCTTAACCCAATTCAGACCGTTGTTTGATCTTCTGGGACGGGGGTAGGGTGGATTCCGCCCCCATTCCTTAACTCCGCGGGTATTTAAAGTCATGAAAACAAAACTTAGAGGGCAGATAGTAAGTCCGAAACAGGTTTCTTTGAGATCCGTAACATGAGTTGGTGACGTCATATGATATAAGAATTGCATCAGGTTCTCAAACGGCGGCCATCGTGGATTTATTATTTTTTCCAGCACTCTTGAGAATCGCCAAAATTGACCAAAAATGATCAAAATCAATAAAGAAACACGGAAATGATTAAAAAAAACATGTAAAGTTATAATTTTTCATTGAAAAGGTGGAAGTTCAGAATTCTGAATAAACGGCCCGTCAGAGTGTTATGGTAACGTCAAACTTGATGAACAAACACTTGCTACGAGTAAGAGTATTATAAACAGTACTATGGTAACATTAAACATGATGGACAAACACCTGCTATGTCAATTTGCTCCCAGATATTTTTTTTAGGAAAAATCATCAAGTTCAGGGGCTTTAGCTTGCTTATTTAAAAGTTATAAACGTCCAAAGTCAGTGCGGACAGAATCTGCCCCTGTCACCGGTCTGAATAGGGTTAATTTTCTTGATCACATTTGCTAGGGCCTACGTGATGCAGGTACATAATTATCTGGCAGCATGGGGTGGTTATCCTTGAATGGTAGCTTGACCTGCTATCTCTCACCAGTAAATCTTTTTTTTTTTTTTTTTTTTTAATGCTTTATTGAGGTACACAGAAAGTTTACAAAATAGACAGTAACAAATAGCAAAACAACAATTACAAGCTGCTAAAAAAAGGCCGTTACACAAGCTACGTTATGTAGAGAAAGAAAGAAAGAAAAAAACAACAGCAACAACAACGCAGTATACAGAAAAAGGTGCTAGGCAAACAGAATCAGTCAATAAAGTAAGACATAGTTTAAGTAGCAGAAATTTCAAGGCTTGTAGCACACTGGCAAGGTAATGA
>OZ024899.1:19645698-19750698 GCA_964017195.1 Siderastrea radians
AGTATACTTCTTGCAGGGGAGATAGAGGAGAGCACTTTCTAGAAAAAAGACTTCAAAATCTCCCATTTCTTTGGTACTTCAGCACCAGTTTTAACCTCGATATCGTACACAGATTTCAGGTATTTTAAGAAGCCTTCTATTCTTGGAGCAGTTTCTTTCTTTTTACAAATCCAGATGTAGTATCTAGCTAAGAGACAGCAAAAGTTAATTTGGCGATGGTGGTTTGAAGAATCCGGCCTCAGTCCTAGCGCAACGGAGATTTCCAATTTGTAGTTGTCCGTAATAATATTGCGTCCATTTAACAGTGCGGTTAAGGAGTTCCAGAAGACGACTACCCTAGAGCATTCCCAGAAGAGATGCCGAAGCTTCTCCTGTTCTTTTCCACAGAAAGAGCACTTTGAATTATCTTTTAGTCCAACTTTGTTTAGAAAATCGTTTGTTGCTATTCTTCGGTGTAATAGTTTAAATTGGAACTCTAAAAGTCTTGTACTTTTTGTGCATTTAGAAGCTAGCAGGTAAGTTTTACGCCAATCGAAATCTTTGTCGTCTGCGTTGCAATCCTTAATCCATTTTTGTTGATTTTGAGTTGGCGCAATGGATTTCTTTGATATAAGTTTAACGTATATGAGACTGCTTGCACGGTTAGATTTTGAAAAATTTTCTAGCAGACTTTTATATTTGGAATTTTGATTACAAAGGCCCTTACATTTGCTCCAGAGGGATTTGACTGCAGAGAGGAGTCCATGGAACTTAAGGGGGCAAGTGGGGAGGTTGTATTTGCTCTGAAATTCGGTCAAAGATAAGAAGTTGTTGTTACTATCTTTCAAGTCCTTTACTTTTCTGATACCCTTGTTGAACCAATCTTTGTAGAAAACCGGGCGGTTTTTAATTCTAAAGAGTGAATTGTACCACAGACATTGGTCATGAAATTGGTTTTCCGACGTGATACGGTCTTCAAAATTAACTTCGGACCAAATTGACAGAATCTCACTAATGAAACAGTTTGAGACATTGAGAAGGTTAGTCGTGTCTTCCTTGTTTAGATTACTCATGAAAGGTAATGTGCCTCCATATTTCTGGAGCTCTTTATCAAAAAACAGTTTCCATTTCCCTTGATTTTCTTTATCCAGATACTTTTTTACCCACGTGGCCTTTAGGGACTTGTTGAAAGACTGTATATCAATCATCTTGAGGCCACCGTTTGAGTAGTCATTAATCATGATGTCTCGTTTGATTTTGTCACCTTTTTCATTCCAAAGGAACGTATAAAAGGGTTTGTTGACTTCCTTAATTGCTTTCTCATTAGTACGTAATGGCGACAAAATGTAGACAAGTTGAGAAGCAACTAGGCTCTTTAAAACTGCAATTTTTCCAAATAAGGTTAACCTTCGATATTTCCAACAACTCAAAATATTTCGTACTTTGTCTACCTTTTCGTTATAATTTAAAGCCGCCGTTTCTTCAGGGTCGATCGAGAACCATACACCTAAAGCTTTGACTTTATATCTAGGCCATTTAAAGTTTCTCCCCGGAAATTGAATTGGATCCTTACCACAGTTACTTCCGATCCAAAACGCTTCAGTTTTTGTGTCGTTGAGTCTGAGGCCGGACACTTCGTAGAAATCGTCTAGCATTTCGAGAGAAGCGACTAAAGATTTCTTTGACCCGTCCAGAGTAAGAGTTGTGTCATCTGCATATTGGCTCAATTTGATCTCTTTGTTGTTTACCAGAATTCCAACAATTTTTTTGTTTTTACGAATAGCCTTGGCCAACATTTCGGCTGATAAAATGAACAAGTAAGGCGAGAGAGGACAGCCTTGTCTAACACCTCTTTGTATGTCAAAGAAATTGCTCGCCCATCCATTATTCAAGACGCAGCTTTCTGGGCAACGATAAAAAAGGTTTATCCAGCTTATAATCCCTTTACCGAAGCCAAAATGTTCGAGAGTTTTCCTGATAAAAGTCCATTCTAGTGTGTCGAAGGCTTTTTCAAAATCGAGGAATAGGATTAGGCCCGGAATATTATTCTCTTTGGCGAAACAAATGACACTTTCCAGAAGGCGGATGTTTTCTCCTATAAATCTACCTTTTATAAAGCCCGTCTGGTCGTTATTGATAAGATTGGGAATAGCAGATTTCAAGCGATTAGCGATTGATTTTGCTGCTATTTTATAGTCGCAGTTAAGAAGGGTTAGGGGCCTCCAATTCTTTATTAGGGAGGGGTCTGCATCCTTCTTGGGGATAAGCTTAATAATGCCTCTTTTTTGTGCTATTGATAATTGGCCCGATTCATAAGCGAAATTAAGTGCACTGATAAGAATGGAGGAAATATCTTTCCAAAAAACTTTGTAAAACTCCGCTGGCAATCCATCAGTCCCAGGAGTCTTTTCTGATTCCATATATTTTAGTGCCTCTAAGCATTTTTTCTCCGTGAGCAGCCCTTCACAGGCGTCCCGCTCGTCATCTCGAAGGACTGTATCATTTTCCTGCCTAAAAAAAGTAGATGTGTCTAGAATATTATGTGGAACACTTTTGGATGAGTAGAGATTCTTATAAAAAGAGACACATTCGGTTAATATTTCTTTATCCGAAGTGACAAAATTGTTTTCCTTTACCTTAATCTGACTGATTATCCCTTGGTTGTAATGTCGTTTTTCAAGATTTAGAAAGTACTTGGTATTTTTTTCTCCTTCGTTGTGCCATCGAGTCTTCGATCTCAGGATTGCTCCTTTAGTGCGTGTTTCAAAAATTCTTTCAAGTTCTCCTTTCTTTTCGCTGAGTTGCTCTTCAAGCTGTAAATTTTGCAAGTCGGTGTTTTTTCTGTGGTCAATTTCCTTCTCTAGTCTGGCAATCGTTTGTTCTAGTGCTGCCTGCCGTTGTTTTGTTTGTTTCTTTTTAATTTTGGAATATAATAGCGATTTTTCGCGCACTTTTAACTTTTTCATTTCCCAGAGCAGTGAGGGGTTAACCGACTCATCGTCCTTATACTCGTTCTGCGTTGCCTTAATGACTGACTTAATTTGGTTAACATAATCGATTTCTGTTAGGAGCGATGTGTTAAGTTTCCAGAAACCCGGACCACGGGGATTTGAATGTAAGGAGAAGTTTAACGTGATCATAGAGTGGTCTGTTTTATATCCTGGATTGATGTCAGCGTTGGTTACATTGTTGACCACACTCTGACTTGTCAAGAAAAAATCTAGCCTAGAATGTATAGTTGGGTGACGTTTTCTCCACGTGTACCTAGAGCTTTCCGGGTGGAGAACCCTCCAAACATCTACCAAATCTAATTTCTCACAGAATTCTTTCACGATTTTAACGCTGTTTTGATGTGTTCTGAACAGGCCACCTCTTTTGTCCTTCTCCAAATCCAGTACTAGATTGTAATCACCTCCAATAACAATGTCATCGCAATTAAAGTCTGAGAGATGGTCAAAAAATTCAAGGAAAAAGGCTGGGCTATCTTCATTCGGAGCATAAATGTTCGCCAAGGTTAAAGATTTTGAATTTGCTTGGATGTCGCATATGATGAAGCGTCCAGAGGGGTCAACAAAGAGTTTTTGAATCTGCAAATTAAAGGTGTTATTAAAAAGTATGCAAACACCTGCTTTGTTGCTACTGAAAGTGCTAAAGATAGCTTGGTATCCCCATTCCGCGGACCATACCGGATTCGTGTTTTCAGTGCAATGACACTCCTGCAGCATATAAATTGAATACGTTTTTGATCGAAGCCAATTAAACACTTCTCTTCGCTTAAGGTTGTCCCTAAGTCCCCTGACATTTAAAGAAGCTATTGTCAGAGCCATGGCTGTTGTCCAAAGTTGCGTAAAAAAAAGAATTCCTTCGTGCCGTGGTGTTAAAGCTCTGCATTTTCTGCAATTTACATATCGAAAAGTTCTAATTCTGCAAAATAAACAACAGTACCCAACAGAAAGCAGCGAAAAACTATGAAGAAAAAACTGTGTAATAGAAAACAAAAATAGGACTAAAAGAAGATTACCAAGAAAGTTAACAAGGCCGAACATATATCTAACAAGTGCCAAAAAAAAAAACTCACAATATACAGACTACTAAAGAAAGTAAATAAATAAATAAAATCTAACCTGACCCGGGGGAGTACTGATTACAGCCAGGTGTGTATAGGCTTCTTATGCGGGAAAGCTAAAGCACCCGAAAAGAAACGAGAGGAAAAAAGAGAAAAAGGTATTTGGTACAGCTATTGCCCTCCCCCGCCTGCTAAGATAAAGAAAGTGAAAGGATATGGTTTATAGCAAGTCTGGAGTTGTTCATTATTCGCCTGGTACAACTAGAGGTTTTCCAGTAGGCCATAGTTTACCACGAATATAAAGTTTATCTGGTTGGGCTCTGCTAAAAGATGCGGGGATGTTGTGCTCTTTTGCTTTTTTGAGAGTGGCCATTTGATCTTTTCGTCGCTTTACAATCTCGGCTGGTAGGTCTTGGAACATTTGATACGTAGTGCCTCGGAGTCGGCGGCCCAACGCGAAGATGTCCTCGCAGTCCTTGTATCGGAGAAAACGCGCTAAAATTGGTCGCGGCTCATCTTCATATCTCCTTTTACCCAGGCGATGAACCCGCTGTATCTCCACTGTTGAGGCATTCATATAACCAAGCTCATCTTCTAAGAATTTTCTTAGTACTGCCTCTGTGTCCTCTTGCTTTTCGTTTTCGGTGGTTGACTCTCTGATGTTTGTGAATTTGATGTTTTCTCTTCTCGAGTAGGCCTCGAGATAGAGATCCTTGGTCTCTAACTCTTCCATTTTAGCTTGACACTTTTGTTCTTTCAATTCAAGCTCTGCCATTTTGGATTCGTAGCCTTTTAGTTGTGACTGAAGCGCAGCCAGTTTGTCGTTGCATTCCTTTTCTGTTGTGCTACATCTCCGTTTTAAGTCATCAAGATCTTGCGTAGTGGACGCCTCAAAAATTTCCAATTTCTCGGTCCTGGTCTCAAGGGCAGCCAGGGAAGCTTCAATGTTTTTCATCGAGCTTTCGATGGAATCCAGTTTCTCCAGTTTGCGGATGATCATCGCGAGTTTTTTGCTTACATCGTTAGTCAGTTCGAGAGCAGCCATGATCTCGTCGCTCGAATCGTCGTCACTGACTGATAAGAGTGTGTTTTTCTGCTTTTTTGAATCCGGCGAACTTGTTTTATCTTCAACAGAACTACCGGAGGATCTATTCCTTCGCTTTCGAACAAATTGCACCAGGGTATCGGCCATCTGCTACATGATATTTTCGAAAGATTAGCAGGCGGGTTAACGGAACGTCACATCACTCCGCCATTACTCGCCCCAGTTCCTCACCAGTAAATCTTATGTCATTTGAAAACTTTTCATAGACTAAAGCTTCATTTTCTTTTATGCCCAGGGTTTCCAAGTCCCAAAACTTCTGCACACCACTTATCTCTGCTGACTCTATCAACACATGTGTAGAGCTTACATTTACAGTGCAGGACTCTGTTGATGTCGGACATGCAGCTGGTCCTGACAGCACCCAGCCTAACTTAGAGCAACCGGTCCAGTGCGATCTCCCTTGATACTGGGCCACAAATTACTGGTACAACGTAGGCAGTGACCTATATGCTCATTCTATCTATTGTGCTGACACAATTGCACTACTTCACATTCCCTGACAGATGATGAGTTATCTCCAAATGTTTTGATTTAAATGGTTTCTTTACCAATGGTTGGTAAGTTCAACTGCTCACATGTCTCGTTGGTTGTGTACGATCTTTGACCACAATAGTCAAATATCACATGGGGGTTGAATCCAATACCCTGATTGTGTGGTCCACAAACAAAAGCTTAAGCTGTCTGCAACAATGCAGGATTGTTGTTACTGCCTATGTGCTTTGTTGCTATTCCTACATCTCTGGTTCTTCCTTGTGAAGCCCCAGATCTATTGAGGCACTGAATTCTGACATTGTACAACGTTCTTTTCACAAATTGTTACGTAGTGTCTGCACTCACAGTTAAAACACTTAACTCTTGATTGACGATTTGGGGAGATATGTCCACTTTTCAAACACACAAAACACCTGCCACTTCGCCTGAACATGGTTCTTCTAGCCTTTGTTTCAGTGATGGTCATATAAAATACACACTGTGGACTAAAATCTTCGCCGCCTGTATGAAGCGAAAAGGTGGAAAACGACTGTTTGACTCTTGCTTTATGCTGATCAAATTCCTCGACATTATTTGTTGGGCCACTTGTTTTCACTGCATTACACCTTTCTCTAGCTTCTAACTCAGTTTTCAGTGAATTCAACATGGCATCAATAATCCATGTTATCATATGGCCCGTACGGCCCCGCTAGCTTTTTCTTTGCAAAACCATTGATGAAAGTCCCGGATGAGGGCCGTACGCGATGGCTTAAGTGGGCCGGAAAAAGCCGTCCGGCCCTGTGAGCATTGCGTACGGCCCTCTGATAGTTGAGCTGAAACAATTTGTTACAGTATAGTTCCTAACGTTTCCTTCAAAGTGAGCGATGTAAGTGAACATTACGACAACGAATTTTACTACCCTGACGATCTGTCCGATATGGAACTTCTTCAAAAGCCAACTTACTTCAAAAGCGAAGAAAAAAAGTCAAAACTCCTCAAAGATGTAGCAGTTCACAATTTTATTAGAAGCCAACAACAAGCAAACACTGTGAAAAAAAACAATGTATGACATGAATGTATTTCAGAGATTTCTTAGGGGCCGATTTCATGAGGCGGGCTGGCCCGGTTAGCCGGGCAAGCTCGGTTTGCCGGGATCTCGGCACGTCTGTGAAACACATTAAAAATCAACTTTGCGATTACATGGAAAAATCTCAGCTCGGTTAGCTGGGATCGCCGGGATCTCGGCTAGCCGGGCTGAAAATTTGCCATGTAATCGCGATTGCCGGGCCAACACTTTCTCGTCACTAAATTTCGCTCCTAGAGCAAAATGGCTCACCAGAAGATCGATATTTCTCTTTTTATGTAACACATAAAGGTTTATCAGACCATAAAGCTACGTACAACTGAAAATGATACGCCAAAATAATGGATTAGCGAGAATAACAAACTTGATTCATGCTCTTCGATGTAGCCATCTTTTCACACAACAGCTTCTAAATTTAGCCGCAGGCGGGCTGGCTCGCCTCACGTAATACCGGGCTGAACAGTCATCTCGGCAGACAGAGCCAGCCCTTCTACCAAGCCAGCCCGGCTCATGTAATCGGCCCTTTAATAAATGTTGCGAGAAACGAAAGATAACGGAAATTCCTCCGGCTGAGCTCGACAGTCTGTTATGCAACTTCTACATTACAGCGAAGAATAAGGACAACACAGAATACGAACCTGATACAATGTCCGCTTTCTCGAGCAGTATCCAGCGCTACTTGGATGATAAGAGTGCAAAGATAAACATCCTCAAAGACGAAGAATTCAAAGTCTCAAGAGAAGTCCGTAAATCCAAGCGTCGAGAACTCAGGAAGCAGGGCAAAGGGAACAAACCAAATGCCACAGTAGCCCTGGCAAACGAAGATATTGAGCGCATCTTTGATGAGAATCAGTTCGGCATCCATGATCCTGATGTCCTTTCACGTACGATGTGGTTCTTGCTCACTCTCCACTTCGGCCACCGAGCCAGACACGAAGCAAGGCGATAAAATTTGGCGATATCGTGTTAAGAAAAGAGGAAGCGAGTGGCGAAGAGTACTTGGAATGGTCCACCGAAAGGGAGAGTAAGACCAGCCACGGAGATAAAAATGAGCATCAACGATCTTTCCGTCCTTAAAAGCGTACGAAACAGACGACCGAAAATGTCCAGAACATGTCCAGGGAATGACAGAACTGCCAGGTAACAAAAAGATCGTGTTACTTTCCAGAAATGCCACCCATCACGCTGGAGACTATTGTGCCAGACGCTTCACCAGAGGTTGGTGTGGATGAGGATTTATTAGGGCCGATTTAGACGGTACTACATTTTCGTAAGACTGTCGTAGGCGACTTTTGTAGCGCTATCCAACTTTTGAACAACTGAGGCCTGATTTAGACGACACGATTCCTGTCGCAGACATGACGTGAGCAGGTCGTGAGCAGGTCGCATACAACAAGCAAAAATCACACCGTCTAAATCGGGCGCTATGGCGGAGCCCCATTGCTAAGAATATCAAACGCAAGGAGTACAAATACTATTGTCACGCGATGCGTGTCACAGCGGCTGAATTCAAGCCATACGCGAACCGTGA
This sequence comes from Siderastrea radians, assembly GCA_964017195.1. Lineage (NCBI taxonomy): Eukaryota > Metazoa > Cnidaria > Anthozoa > Scleractinia > Rhizangiidae > Siderastrea > Siderastrea radians. The sequence goes on from OZ024899.1 coordinate 19,653,935, forward strand.
AAAATTGTGCGATTTTTTAACAATTTCGTTTCGGGTGAAGAAATGATAAGAGGAATCACCAAGTCACCAACGGGCCAATAAAATAAACATTCTGCGTTACATTTATTTTATGTTTGAAGCTAATACCGGCAAGTTTAGGTTTGTCATCTTGAGGTCAAAAAAATTCCTTTTTTACAAGGAAATTCCGGGCAAAAACCGAGTATTCAGGAGAATGAGGCCGATTACCCGGGACATCAAAAAGTAGCGCTAAAGTTACCTCCGGTTTCAGAATCTACAAATGAATTTGGAGAATTTTGACTCTAAATTTGTCAGCATTTGCGAAGATGTTTCCTCGTCAAATTGGCACTGAAGTTTCTCTTCGTGGCGAAAGTATTCTTCTCATTAACTATTCAGTTTTGAGGCCGATCAAGGAAGAAAACTTCATGTAGAAAGCCATCGCTGTCTAAGACCAGTTCCAAGGAAGCTGTGAAAACATGTAAGTCATGTAAGCCAATATTTTGACAATAAAACGAATATGTTAGAGTATTTGAGTCTGTTCTGACTGAAAACAGTTCATCATATATGTTTCCCTGACTTTGCATGACATGTCTGTCCTGTTTGTAGTATTTGCTGTAGCGAAATCTTCAAAATTCGCTTTCAGTGGTCTTTCGTCTCTCGATTTAGTCTGTAAATTTTTTTATCCCTATATTTTCTTAATTTTGTTTGGTTTAAGCATCATTTCGACCTTTCGTTAGGTTGTTTGGTTGAATCGGAGTAAATGTCTATCCCAAAGGGAAGAGAGTTTGATAGAAAATTTGGCTAAGAAATCACGTGCCCGTAAGTCCGTCCGTCCGTACCTCTGCCTGTCTGCACCACAGGGTCACCAATATGAGGTGGCACACACTGGAAATAACCTTGTGCTGTATCCCGCGTTTTTGGCGCGAAATCGCATGATCACCCGCGTTTTAGCAAAGACAAAAAAAAATCAAAAACAATTTTATTAATGGACAGAAAAAGTTTAAAAAAATCTCAGTTGACTTTTTGGTGGAAGGAGAAAAGTTCAAGTTTCGAATTTGCCTTGGAGGACTTCATCTTTGCTGTCTGTTCTGCTGCAAACTCGGTCGGCACAACGCTTGAGGTCGCAGCATTTCACAGCTCTTCCGACGCCAGATATAACAGAGCTAGTGCCTTCTGTTTTTTTCTTTCCCCCACAATGGTTTTTGCGGCGGTCCGAACACATTTTCCCAGGAACAAACACCAGCATTTTCATGTCAATAGGCATGTTGTCACGGGAAAAGAAAAAAGAAATTAACCTCTACAAGTATCGTTAGCGTCCGTGGCCTCGTGGAGGGATGAGTTAAGTAGGGTTCGGGGACATGAAGTATTTTTTCTTTTTTTTTTTAATTTAACGGCTTGAATGAGAGTATTTTCACAAATTAAGAAGTACCTGCAAAAGAGGAAAACAAAACAAAAAAAAATGCGGAGCACCGCTTTTAGGCTTGGCTAAATCTATATATTAAAAGTTAGATAATAAGGGCCAAGTGAATTACTTTTATCAACAATTTTCAGTGTCTTCACGTTTCAGTTTGAGATTAAGGACGTTTGTGCTAATTGGTTCTGCACGTCCTTACTGCGCACGCCATTCTCGTCGCCATCTCATTCCACGTCCTGCATTGAGTGTGTGCGCTGTTAAAGAAATGTAGAGATATATAGCGCGAGTGTGCATTTTAATATCTATTCACGGATTTAACTCTCTTAAATGTTTGGTGACCCCCGTTTTTCTTTTCATAGATCACTTTTTTAATCGATTATCCGCGTTCATCGAATTCCGCTATTATTTCAGCTGCACGGTGTCATCTTAAAGGTTGAGTTTAACTGAAAAGATGACACCGGTTCAAATTATTTAGAAATAACTGAGAAAGCGGGTCTATAGGGAATCATATTTTTCAACTAACAACCACTGAGGCCATGTGGGGTTACTAGGGCCGATTGGTACTCAGGTGGAAGCACCTTATAAAGTATAATTTTAGAGGGGTTTTACTGCAATGTTAACTGAGATAAGTTTACGTCGATGTAAAATGAGATGATGATGATGATGATGATGATGATGACGATGATGGGGATGTTGGTGGTCCTGGTGGTAGCGATGGTGATGTTTTAACTAATTTTGATCCCTTTTGACCAGTCTTTTCCCATACACTTTATTTCAGACCCTACTTCATCTGTACTTATTCACGGAACCACTTCCAACCCACCCCTCTGAGCTACCTATCCCGGCACGCAATGCACGCAGGACGAGGTCCCTTACGCCGCGCGTTTGGCATCGATGTCCCTTAAGAAAAATCTCTGGTCAACCCTGTTATACTTGTTCATAATGTTGTAGGCATGCCTAACTTTCTACATGTAGTTACCTTTTAGATGGCCAAGCCTTAGCAAAATTGAAAAACAAATAACACAGTGGGGACGTACCAATTGTACTGCTCGGTATCTTTTATTTTAATCAAGAGAAAATAAGGGGACAGAGAGGGACTCTGAGGGCGTTGGCTGGGATATGTGAATTCCACAAAAGTTATTTATAGATTGGGTTTTGAACGGAAGTCTATTTCCCGGAACGTCCGCATAAATACCATTTCCCTTGTTTTTCGAAGTCGTTTTCATCGACAAAACGTAACACCACTTGGTCCGCCATTACAAGCAAAATTTTGAATGGTCCTTCAAACACCAGATCGAAGTTCCCTTTATGTGGACGTCCGGAAAACAGACTTCCGTTCAAAATGGCCGTCTAAAAATAACTTTACCGAACTTGACATATCCCAAAGCCTGGACTGGCAGTGTCCCTCTCTGTCCCCTTATTTTCTCTTGTTTTAATGTAATCCGGCTTTCTAGGATTTCATACATAGACTCAAAAGATAAAACCCCCATAAAATGGCCATGTATTCGACTGTTGAAAAGGGAAATAGAAAGATGACAGAGGGCCTTCTGGTCATTATTGCCCCTTCCAACCCACCCCTCTGAGCTACCTATCCCGGCACGCAATGCACGCAGGACGAGGTCCCTTACGCCGCGCGTTTGGCATCGATGTCCCTTAAGAAAAATCTCTGGTCAACCCTGTTATACTTGTTCATAATGTTGTAGGCATGCCTAACTTTCTACATGTAGTTACCTTTTAGATGGCCAAGCCTTAGCAAAATTGAAAAACAAATAACACAGTGGGGACGTACCAAATGTACTGCTCGGTATCTTTTATTTTAATGTAATCTTTCTAGGATTTCATTTATAGACTCAAAAGATAAAACCCCCATAAAATGGCCATGTATTCGACTGTTGAAAAGGGAAATAGAAAGATGGCAAAGGGCCTACTGGTCATAAATTTAAATGTTTTGAAACACCCCCTCCATGTGATCCTAATGTTATACTCAGTTTGCAGCTCAGTTTTGGTCATTAATCGAATGTTTGGTGTTTAGTTCAGAGCTCTAATTTACAAAAGCTTTGAAGCTGAAAATATCTCCGAAAAGAGCGCGTTTACAATCTCTTTGGTGTTTTTTTTAATAGAATCTCAGAGTTACCCCAGAGTTCTGGATGCACTCAAAACACTGATTAAGATCTTGCACAAGTACTTGTTTATGTAACCATTATAATTGTTACATTCCTCGCTTGCATGATTACATCTTATACTACACTAACTTTCTGGAAAGTTGTGTTTTCCATTGCTGCTGAAACAACGTGATGGAACGATGAGGTCCAGGGACTGTTTCCTGGAAATAAACTGTTAAACAAGGTCTCTGTGAGCAAGCCTAGCTTTCGAATGAACAAGACCATCAGTTTCTAAAGATTTTTGTCAATTATGTAACTCTGTGTTCATTGATGAAGCTACGTAATAAACGGGTGAACATTTGGAAGCTAAGTAGAACCAAGTCACCAGTGCTTTGTTTGGATCATTATAGGATGTCGACTCCTGGATGTTGAAATAAACAAATATACATATACATCCATTTTGTACAGGAGGAAGGGATTGTATCTCTCCTCAGCCATCCCCCTCCCCCACACCGTCTTGAGGTTTGGTTTTTTACCCCGCCGTCAGGACGGGGTCTAGTAATACCCGTTTTTTTTTTTTGTTTTTTTTTTTTGTCGTGGTCAGTTGCCCCAGACCTGCGCTCGGTCAAAACAATACTTGCCGGTAAACTTTGTTCGTTCAGCGTTTATTCGCCAGAATTTTCATGAAAGTTGGTGTAGAAAATTACCGGCGATTTAATGGCATGAAAATTCCTTCGATGAAAGCAAGAACGAAGGTGCTAGCGAGCTTTGAAGCTGGCATGAATTTGCCAAACCTGCCCTGGCACGTAAACATTACATCACTGAAACACAAAAGGTGATCCGGGGAAGTCCCTTGCTTTCGCCAAGTTGAAAAATTCAACAGTGAAATGCAAGCATATTTTTGGCAGTTTTGCTTTGCTTCGCCAAAATCTTTAGGGAAAGTTGTGTAGAAAAGTACAAGAAATTCAATGGAGTTGACTTCTCTTCAATGAGAGCAAGGACGAAGGTGCTAGCGAGCTTTGAAAGCCAGTGATTCATGCTACGTGCCGTAGCACATAAACATTACATCTGAAACACAGAAGCGAATTCGGAGAAGTAAACTTGCTTGCGCCAAATCACTCATCGAATCACGGCCTAAAATAGACTTTTACGGTTTTTCATAGCTACCAGTTTCCTTTCGATTTTAGAATGAGTTTTTTATCAAGAAATCTATTTAAATTTCCGTGCCCTTGCTATTTAGAATTACGCTGACATGTCAGTTCGTTTATTTAAAAAAAACGTGGCTTAATTGAGTCACGCTATGGTCAAAATATTTCGTCACGTTCTTCGCGAAAGCTAGGACAAGTGGATGACCAAAGAATGAGGGATGGGGTTTATACTATCAGGGATTCATGTTACCACAGGGAGAAGGGTGCAGAGCAGACGCATAAGGGGAAATGGCAGCAAACACAGGTACGATAAATCATCAACTTTAAAATTTACAATACTTGAGCTCGTATCTTGAGTGACCGTAATATATTTTGCTCCCTGGGAGGAGGAGAAAAACGGCGGGGTCCGATGAAAGTAGGAACGAAGGTGCTAGCGAGCTTTGAAGCTGGAATAAATTCGCCTAACTTGCCGTGGCACGTAAACATTACATTACTGAAACACAGAAGCCGATTCTGGGAAGTCCCTTGCTTTCGCCAAGTTGAATAATTCAACAGTCAAATGCAAGAATTTTTTTGGCAGTTTTGCTTTGCTTCGCCAAAATCTTTAGGGAAAGTTGTGTAGAAAAGTACAAGGAATTCAATGGAGTTAACATTTCTTCGACGAGAGCAAGGACGAATGTACTAGGGAGCTTAAGTTTGAAAGCTGGCATGAACTCGCGATCGCTATGAACTTAGTAATTATGATGTAAAGTATGTAGGTATGAGTGCCAAGAAGTGAGTAATACTGCCCTCCATAATTTCCCCCCGACCACAGGCCTTAAAAGTAAGAAATTAGAAATGAGAACCAAGATAAAAGAAAAATCTTTGACACCGGCGGGATTCGAACCCACGACCTCCGGATTAGAACACCGTCGCTCAACCAACTGAGCTACGAGGCCAGGCTGAGTCACGCTGTGATCAAAATAATAATTTCATCACGCTCTTCGTCACGCACGCTAAAACAGGGTGATTAGGCAAGTCGTGTCTTGATTTATATTATCATGGCAAGCACGTAAAAGATACGATAAATCACCAACTTTTACCTGGCCGTAATATATTTTGGACTCCAAGGGCAGAGAGAACAACGGCGGGGTTAATGCCCCCTGGGGCTTTTCTTGTTTTTTTTTTTTTGTCGTGGTCACTTGCCCCAGACCTCCGCCCGGTCAAAACAATACTTGCTGGTATTATAAAATCTTGGTTCGTTTAGCATTATTTCGCCAGAATTTTCATGTAAGTTGGTGTAGAAAATTACTGGCGATTTAATGGCATGAAAACCCCTTCGATGAAAGCAAGAACGAAGGTGCTAGCGAGCTTTGAAGCTGGCATGAATTCGCCAAACTTGCCCTGGCACGTAAACATTACATCACTGAAACACAGAAGCCGATACGGGGAAGTCCCTTGCTTTCGTCAAGTTGAATAATTCAACCGTGAAATGCAAGCATTTTTTTGGCAGTTTTGCCTTGCTTCGCCAAAATCCTTAGGGAAAGTTGTGTAGAAAAGTACGAGAAATTCAGTGGAGTTGACTTCTCTTCAATGAGAGCAAGAACGAAGGTGCTAGCGAGCTTTGAAGCTGGCATGAATGTAAGTTGGTGTAGAAAATTACTGGCGATTTAATGGCATGAAAACCCCTTCGATGAAAGCAAGAACGAAGGTGCTAGCGAGCTTTGAAGCTGGCATGAATTCGCCAAACTTGCCCTGGCACGTAAACATTACATCACTGAAACACAGAAGCCGATACGGGGAAGTCCCTTGCTTTCGTCAAGTTGAATAATTCAACAGTCAAATGCAAGCATTTTTTTGGCAGTTTTGCTTTGCTTCGCCAAAATCTTTAAGGAAAATTGTGTAGAAAAGTGCAAGGAATTCAATGGACTTAACTTTTCTTCGACGAGAGCAAGGACGAGTGTACTAGCCAGCTTTAGTTTGAAAGCTGGCATGAACTCGCCATCGCTATGAGCTTAGTAATATTATGATGTAAAGTGTATGATAGAGTGCCAAGAAGTGAGCAATGCTGCCCTCCATAATTCTACCCCGGTCACAGGCCTTAAAAGAAGAAGTTAGCAATGAGAACCAAGATAAAAGAAAAATCTTTGACCGCGGTGGGATTTGAACCCACGACCTCCTGATTAGAACATTGTCGCTCTACCAACTGAGGCTGAGTCACGCTACGATCAAAATATTTCATCACGCTCTTCGTCACGCATGCTAAAACAGGGTGAATAGGCAGGTCTTGTCTTGATTTATATTATCATTGCAAACGCGTAAAAAATACGATAAATCACCAACTTTTAAAATGTACACCACTTCGGCTTGTATCTTACGTGGCCGTACTATATTTTGGACCCCAAGGGCAGAGAGAACAACGGCAGGGTTAATGCCCCTGGGGCTTTTCTTGGTTTTTTTTTTGGTGGTCACTTGCCCCAGACCTCCGGTTTTCGCTCGGCCAAACAAATACTCGTCGTATCTTTCGCTACACAGGCAAGGGCTTTTATCTTGAGTGACCGTAGCATATTTTACACCCGCCGGGGGGGCAGAACAACAGCGGGATCTAATGCCCCTGGGCCTTTTCTTGTTACCCCGCCGTCAGGACGGGGTCTAGTAATACCCTTTTTTTTCCGTTTTTTTTTTTTTTTGGTGGTCACTTGCCCCAGACCTCCGGTTTTCGCTCGGCCAAAGAAATACTCGTCGTGTCTTTCGCTACACAGCCAAGGGCTTTTATCATGAGTGACCGTAACATATTTTACACCCCCCCGGGGGGGGGACAACGGCGGGGTCTAATGCCCCTGGGGCTTTTCTTGTTTACGATGAATTAAAAGTAGGTTTACCCTTAAATGCATAGTCTGTCGTAACGGCTGATTATTCTGTTTTGAAATATGTGTTAGACTTTCAATATGTAGTCACTTCAAGGAATAAAACTCAAAGAAAAAGATACTGGAGTCTTTGGCCCCCAACCCAGTCTCTGGGCTATTCAGCAATTATGTTGCTTTTGTTCAAACAGTAACCACACCTGACATAAATTTTTTTTGACAATCCTCATCACTATCATCCAAATCTTACTGAACGTTCTAAATATGTGTGTAAACTACCCAATCCACAGGTACGTAGCCTTCCCCACCCTTCTTCCTCAAACCTGCCAAAGACAGTGCCCATAATTTATTGATAATTTTTATAACTAACAGTGTATGCAATATGCTCACAGAAGATCATAGCCGTGGCTCATCCACTGATTCGTGTACCACTTCATTACGCATGGGGAACCTAGTCGATAGCAACTTTGTTTGTGTTCCTTGATTACACTTCTTGTTTTTAGGTTCGGCCTCATTCATCTCCTCGTCGTTATCACCTTGTTTACAATTTTCAAGGGAGACATCAATTGCCCCACTGTCTTTTATGGCGAGGAAAATTGTGGGCGTTTCAATTTCCCCAGTTTGTAACTGATTATTAAGGACGTTGGTTCCTACCATACCGCTGATTTCTCCAGGCATCTCCATGAGAAGGAGTAGCAGGGCCAGGCAGCATGAAAAAGAACAATGTGGCTTCTTGAACCATTCCTTGAGGTATCCATACAGTTGCACAGCGTATTGAACTAAGATGAGAGACAGAACACGAAAATCAACCATGGTTGCAACTGTCTTTCGCTTTTAGAAAAGAGAGAAAGTAACATAAACTAGAGAAGATAAATGTGAGAAAAAAAAACCATATATTCCCTTTATAACGAAAATTAGTCTCACTCACTGCAGCAAATACTAGTTATTTAGTCACAAGCAGGTGTGTTAATACCCTTGAAATCACAAAAAAAAAGAACTCTGTATGTCGACTCCCGGACGTTGAAACAAACATGTGCATCCCGTTTGTTCAGGAGGGAGGGATTGTATCTCTCCTTCCCCATTCCCCCCGTCTTGAGGTTTGGTTTTGTTGCGATCAATAAAAAAGTAGGTTCACTTAAATGCATAGCCTGTAGTAACGACTGATTATACAGTTTGGTTATTTCATCTGAAATGTGAAAAATTCGGTTAAGCACCGGTTAACATGTCGGTCGAAATTGAACTTCTTTTAGCCTCCCCAACTAACCCCTACCTTTTCCTTAACCGAGTTTTGTAGAGCCTATGTCTATGTTTATGTCCGTGTTCATTTCTTTGTCGTTGTCTATCTCAGCCATCAGTAAGCAGGTGTTCAGAAAGACTTTCTAGTTCCCAATTATATTGCCTTTGAAGTTCTACATATCCATCGCCTATCTGTAAAACCACCGTAAACTCTTTTGATTCTGTAAGCATTGTTTAGTTTAAACATTAGCCTAAACCAATCCTTAATATTTAACACAAATTATCTTACAAACAAGTAGCCCAATGACCAAAGTATTTGCTCCAAAAACCAGTATGTTGAAAACGACTGTATCCATGTATGGGTTGATGGAAGCGGGTAGGCTCTCCGCAGGAATTCTACTCACAGCTCCAATACCCAAGTTGACAACAGTGACGGCCAAAGACGTAGTCATTAACTTGTTCTCAAAAGCGTCTTCTATGGGTTTCATCCAGGCAAAAAGCACGCCATACATCCCAGCAACGACCCATGCCAACCCAATGTAGGATCTGCTTTCCTTTCCCACAAGGAAGAGGCCAGAGGTAATGATTACTTTGCGAGACATCTCAACCATTTCCCAGTACCACGAAGATTTTTTATAGTTGTTGAAAAGAAAACGTAGTCCTCTAATTGTCTCGGTGTAGGAGGTTGAGTATTGGACATCTTCTGTATGCATTAGAACCCTTCGGTTTTTCCAAAGAACGATAAATGTGGCGACAGGGAGGACAATTATATAAGCAGAGGAAATGTATGCCACGGTAACAAAATGTTTGTACTTAGAGTCATCGCATCGTATGCTGTAATCTGCTTTGAGGTACTTGAAAAACAAGTCGTCCTTCCCGTCTCGAGGAAGGTTCCGACAAGCGAAAGGCAAGACAGAGGCCGTTTTGGAACACGTACTGAGGTATGTAACATATAGTAAGAAGAACAGATTTCTGTAAGTAAGCTCCTTTGTCTGTGAGAGTTTCCTTGCCTTTCCATCGTCCCCTAGATAAAGGTTTCTTGTTATGGTCACTTTCCGTACCCCGTAAGCGACGGCCGCAAGACCAATAACAGCAGCATTCATTGCCATAATAGTAAACAGGTTCCCAAAAGCATCCACTTGCAACCCCAGCGACAGGCAATGAAGAGGAGTCATTTGAAGTATATTAAGCTGGAGTATTTCCGAATACTTCCCGATCACTTGCAGGGAATCTGGCCAATTTATGTATGAGAAAGCTTCCAGCAAGCCTAAGGTGACCTGATAAAAACCAATGGCAATCTTGATTTTGGACAAGAGACTGTCTACTAGAGAGTTTTCTTCGCTACCCATCCTTTGTTTTATTTTTACCGAAAGTACAATGATTATGAGCAAAATGACAGCCACTGATATCAGCTGTCCGGCTATCCACGCCTTCGTTGGACATTTTAAGCACGTTTGAAATTGCTTATAGTATCCTGAACTACAAACGCTACAAAGTGGACCTTCGTAACCATTTTCGCATGGGGAATCCAGGCCACCCTTACAGGAGACTTCTATAGGACATTTATATGACGTTGGTAGTGGATACGGATATTGTACATCGTCTTCACCTAGTGCCGGTGAAGATGTTAAGAGCTTCCTTATATAAACTTTGTAGCGATCTTTGTGAGTCTCATTTCTCCATTGCCACCAATATCCAGATTTTAAAGAAGCGTAGTCATCCTGGCATTTCAGTCCACCGTGTCCACATTTGTGACATCCTTTGAACATATGAGTTCTATAAAATCCTTCTAAGCATACACAGGCACGCAATCCAGCAAAGAAGTCACTCTCCGTCCCTATGCAAATTTTAAAACACTGGTTATTTTTGTATAGGCTCCATTTAAATTCTTATTAAGGAAGCTCACTCCGGTAGGAAAAGGGTGCCAAACGAAGGTCTGACACCTACACGGAAGGCTTAGCTTTTCAAAATGTTAATACGCCATAACTACTAACCGAACCAGCCAAAATAATTATAGTTTAAGAAAAAATAAAAAAGGAATGAGTAATAACACTACCCACCAATGCACAAAATCTAACACTTTAAGTTCGAAAATTTGACAACGTATATGTAACCAGCTCAAGGAAATTTAACGAAACAAGCCTGGAAGTATGGGATTTCTTTAGGGTAGAAATACGGTGACCTATTTTCGCCAAAAATCCTTGAGATTTTGCGCTTTTTTCAATTTAAAAAAAGCGATTTTAAGTGCGCGGAAGAAAGATGAAAAAAAACAAAAACAAAAAAAACCACAACAAAAAAAACAATACAATGTTATTGCTGATTGCATGAGTGCCAATTCCAGCCCAATTCTAAGCGAGCTCGTGCAAGTGATAAATACACCCTGACACCCTAAAGAATTGTTGTTGTTTTAAGAAAGGCATTTTCGGACAGCAATTATATTGTTACGGCAAAAAGTCAATCAAATACGCTTCAATTTGCGTTATAACGTTTTCCTGTTGGACAAGTTGCGCCTGTAAATAGTCAATAATAGACTGCAGCAGTTGTAGCACAACGTTGTTGTGTTGCAAGCTAAGTCGCCAGAAATCGTTGCCCGTATTACTTGTCATGTGCAGATCATCGTCCTTCTTTTAAATCCATTAATGATTAATTCTCCATCTGACAGCTATAAGGTGTATTTATAGGAGATTATAGTACAACGCTAAATTTTTCCATACTCCCATTGGTCCAAATCTATCACGTGACGCGATAGTGTCTCTCCTCAGCGGGCGCCTGTCAGCGCATAGTGCCCGTTTTGGGCAATTTTCGCTCAAAACTTAGCGCTGTACAATAAAAACAATAGAGTCCTTCTGTCTCAGGCCCTATGTGTGATAGGTTCCCTCGGAAATTTGATGTTCAAACTTCATATAAGACCTCGAACTACGTTCTCGGGCTAACATTTGTTGTGGACATCAAATTTCCTCGGGCAACCTCTCACACGATAGTGCCTTCGACAGAAAAACCCTATTGTTTAAATAGTATGGCATTGATTAATGATGATAATGACGATGATAATTGTATATTAAGTAATTCAATGGGTGGTTGTTTTTACCTAGTGGACAAGACTTGCAATCTTGAGCTTGTGTTCCGGGGGCTTTGTTATAAGCAACAAATGAACCATTTGGACATTTCATACAGCTTGTACCCACGTGGCCGACGACATCAGAGTAAAAGCCCCCTAAAATGGATAAACAAACAGGTAATGCAAGCTTAACAAGGAGGCATAATAATAAGGATTTGTAATTTCTCTCCGGAGCTGCCCTCGGTGGTGGTCCGGAATGACCAGTTTTTGTGCAGGCTCGCGGCTTGCAAAGCACAATCAAGATTGGCACTATAAAGTCCATTGTTCTAAGGAAAACAATGAAAAAAATAAGTAAGCAAAACCATTGTTCAACAAGTAAATTTTCTAACTTCACGTAACACCTTCGAAACATTATTAATCTGTTCAAGCAAGCACTACCGGACCACCAACATGGTGACTCACCGAATAAAATGGAACATGTTGAATCTACTTGGACATAAAGTGTTGGAGCTAACGTCGTAGAGTCGGTCTGTAAGATTATACTTAATAGCTTCCCTAAAAATTGTGCCTGCATTTCCTCTTTCCATAACCTAAAAATCAACAGCCGAAATATGGCCAGCTTCAAGACACGGATATTACGATAATCCTTACAACACCAGTTTGGTGAGACAAGAAATTATTTACAGAGCTGTTTCTTGTTCTACCATCAAAACCAATCAACTAATAATCAACCAGACAAAAAAAATGGCAGAAGTCCTCCAACACAAGGGTAGATTAACGAGGCTCGCAACAGTTGTTTTTTTGGCCTTGGAGTGTATCTCTTGAAATTAAAATGTCGCAGAGAAGACAAACTTGACATATGACCAAAGTTTTTCTAGTTTTCCTAGCAACAGGTGTCATTCACCATAGCAACGGTAATGGACAGTCCTTTAGCTTATGACAAAACTCGCGGTAATTAATTCACTACTCAACCTACACAACTTGTGTGCGAAATTAGAGAATAATCTGTTAAACCGTTTTGAAGTAAATCATAAATCATTTTTTACGGGCTGATTTTGGTCCTTCCTGCAATTTTCTCTACTATTTCAAGAAAGATAAAACTTAATGCCACTTTCTCTTTTCAGTTGAAAGACCTTTTATGATAGCAAAACATTCTTAATGTACATTGAGCTTCCTAGGTGGCAGCGATTTTTAAGATTTTAAGATTTACTTATATTTAAAAAATTGCTAAAATGACGCATAAATCAGTCAAAATTTAACTGCCTTTACATGTTTTTCTTTTAACCCCATTCTGCCTGGGGGGGGGGGGACGGGGGAACATTGTGCCCACGCTGACTTTAAAGGTCAAATAAACCAAAATTTCGACATTTTTTCTTTCAATCCAATTTACTTGTTATGTGTTGATTTGGTATCAAATAAACATATTCTGAAGTTTCAAGTCAATTGGACTTAGGATCGCAGAGATAATGGCACGTGAAAAGTGCTACTTTTTGGCCTTCATAATCGTAGAGTGGTCGGGAAAGTTGTCGGTAAATTGTCGGAAATAACACTAGTGACGTCACTGTTGGCGAGCTGGAAAAATTTGCGGGGATTCGAAGTGTGAGGACTTGAGCGGAAAATCATGGTGTTTTGTGCGGCTATGAGAGTAAAGTTTTAAGTAATTTTAAGTTTCCAGAAGATCCAAAACTGCCTCAAGAATGGCTCAAAGAATGAAAGGAGGATCGTTTCAACCCACAAAACACTGATTCACGTGTCTGTGCAGACCAGTTTACACCACAGGTAACCAAAGCGATTCGATCGAAAATAATCGGCGGTTTTCCATGCAAAATACCTAAAAATCCAAATAACGTTTGAAGAACCTTACCTGTTATGTGTTTGCTGTGTTTTTGGCGGTTTTCCGAGCTTGTGGAGGTTGTTTTGAGCGGTAAGTTACAGTGGTATAAACCATCCATGTCCGCCGAAGAACGGAGCAACTTCACACGGGAATTCCAATTGCGTGTGCAGCATTTGCACAACGTAGAAATTTAGAGGTAAGAATTTTGCATTGTGTTCAATATAACTATGACTAGCTTGTATCTTCTGATGGTTGTTAGCTCTTTCAGTTAATTAGTTTATTTGAAAATTATAAGTCATAGCAGTTACTAAGCATTAACAACAACCTCGGGTTTTTGGCGCATAAATTAGGCTTCAATAATTATAAACAAACGTAAATTTCGAGCTCTGAATGTAATATTTTTCACACACTAAAATATTTCAGTTTTATCGCTTTCATACAGCGGCTGCAGGCCCTTCTTAAGCCTCTCACAAGCCAACACTCAAGACAACCAACAACATAAACCCAGCTTTAATAAACTGGCCTAGTTTCTAAGTGTTGTGGCTTTTCACTGGCAAGCAGGTCCCAGTGGGGGGGGATGGGGGGGGGTACTTTGGATTTCAAGTGACGGGGATAATCGAAGGAATTTTTTTTTTTTGGGGGGGGGGGTTGAAATTTTCCATTCCGGGATGTTTTTGGGTAGGAAAATTTGCCAAGTATTTTTTTGGGTGGCTTGATTTAAGTAGAGAATTTTTGGGTATTCAAAACAATCTGAAGAATTGTGGTAGTGCCTGTGTATCCTAGCCGCGTAGTTCTGCGAATATTAAGTACTGACAACCAAACTTGTTTTGCGGTTGTTTTAATTATATTTAACGATGGTGTCACATTACATTGCATCTGTTTCATAAAACCGATCATACAATAGTCCGCAAAGTGTCCCGGGTGTATTTCACAAGGCTTCAATTCATTCAACTGATTTCTCATCCATCGTGTTTATCACCCGGCTTTATCCTCACTGGAATTCCCTTTTGCTGTAGTGAATTCTTGATATCTTTCGCTTGTGACTTGTGGGTTAATCCTTTGTGGAAATTTTTGAGACTCGAAAATTCGGCATGGGATTTTGGGGGGTTAATTTTTGGTCCAGGGATTTTTTGGGTTCCTTGGAGGCCCTAGGGATTTTTTTGGGTTTTGATTTTTGTCCTCATTCGATCATCCCCGTCACTTGAAATCCGGAGTAACCCCCTGGGAAGCAGGTGTTCCAGGCTGTTCCATGTTCATGATTTTTAGGGGAGGCAGAAATGACATCATATCAAGACGAACATGCCCCTATCAAGTTTATGACAGGTGTATCACTTAATATAATTATGGGGTCCACCCTTCGTACAGCTGCTATCTAAGTACTTTCAGGAGGGGGAAATGGTTGACCCATTAAAACTGAAGGAATTAAGTGATTGTTGTTTGAAACGAAAAAATAAACTTCTTTTGTGGGTGTCGCATATGTTCCTTGTCACTCCAAGAAGTACTAATACCTCTTGAAAAGTTGTTCCTGCCAGCATGAATTTCTGACATTATAGTACCTTAAAACCCTAGAAAGTATCAAAACACGCTGACAATGGTCATTTTTAATTCAAACACCCTAAGTGGTACCAAAGCATGAATTGTAATCACGGTGACCCCTTCACTACACTGTGGGAGCCCCTCCCCTCTCACCTCCCAGGTTAAGTACCACTCTGTAGTAATTGAAGAAAATACAAAGTTTAGAAACATTTCAAAGAGTAGTACAACTGTCAACCAAATATGATGTTAATATTATCTAGCAAGACTGCCAAGCTGTTAATGGACATATTCAAAGCCCTTTCAGTTTCCACTTTTACTTGGGAAACTCTCTCTAATTTTTAAAACCAGACAAGATGGAATGGCTATTGGGATTTGTCGTCCCAGCTTCATACGTATCCAGTAAGGGTATTGCCTATAAGCAACATTACTGTATACATGTTCTGAGAACGAAAGAAGAAACAACAGACTCATAAAGGTAACTCATCAGTAAAGAGATTAAATAAATATGTCAACTACAAAATTAAATCTATATTAAATAAATAAACAGGTTAGCTAACCGTAGAAAAACAACATTAACTCGATATCACAGTCTTTGGCTTTATTACTCCTTTTAAGGTCTCAGGAAGGAAAATTTCGGTCCAGTTTGGCTTTATAATGATTTCTTTTTGTGTCAAGGCGCGTTTAAACGGCTAAAGCGGAATTATCAAAATTTGGGTTTATTTGACCTTTAACGAATTATAACTTTTAAACGGCTAGACAAATAATCACCAAATCTCGTTACTTTTCCCAAAATTTATCAGAGAAAATTTTCCTGTGTCAATGACGTGTCTATGATGATTGACGTTTCCATGGCAACCGTCTTCTCAGAAGTGTATTTGGTCTATTTTCTATCTTTTTTCAGTCTTTTTTCAGGTTTTCCCTCTTCGTTTGTAAGATATTTTTTTTACTTTTGTCTGCTTATTTTGACTAAGTTTCTTAGAACAAAATCATATGTTTTTGGTGACGTCATTGTCAGCTGTATGACTGCAGGTCAACCTCGTTTCCAGGGTCTCTCTCTCCCCGCTCCCCAGAGAGAGAGAGACCCTGGGAACGAGGTTGACTGCAGGTTTGGGATTCAAGATGGCGGCCTCAAATTTAAAATGGCGGGTTTGTGACGTTATTGTGACGTCACGACACGTTATAATTGACACGTCATAAGCCCAATCTGTTAAGCTAATGACGTGCTACAAACGTGTCAAGTTTCATCGCAAGAGCTTTAATACTTTTCGAGATCTATAGGGGTTCCCCCCCCTCAGGCTCAGAAACTCAAAAAAAGCCCAGGCAGAATAGGGTTAAATTGCATTTACTAAATGTTTTTGTGCTTAAAAGTCCGTGGGCACTTAAATGACTCTTGTAGGACACTTGATTTA
This sequence comes from Siderastrea radians, assembly GCA_964017195.1. NCBI lineage: Eukaryota > Metazoa > Cnidaria > Anthozoa > Scleractinia > Rhizangiidae > Siderastrea > Siderastrea radians. The sequence continues at coordinate 19,670,512 of OZ024899.1, forward strand.
TAAATCACACCTTAGGCACAATTAAAATTTTCAGCCATTTCCAGCGTCCTTTTACAAGTTCTTAATGCTACCGCAGCAATTTACCGAGGTATTGCTGCATTTTTTCTTGTTCAACTTAATATCAAGCGATTTACATATAATCTTGTCAGGAACTGTTAATGTATGGCAGTAATGGTACCGAAGTGCAAAGCAGATGAGAAAAATATATAAATTAATATTTACAGTACAAGAAAAATCCAATTGTTGTTTTACAAACCATTCAAGAAGCAAGCAGTTCCAGAAAAAAAAAACTGAGAGGACTAAGGGGGTATTTACATGAGACCGGGACGAACTCAGACCGGTACGAACTTGTACCGGTACGAAAATTTTGCAGCCGTTTACATGAGACCGGGACGAAATGCTTGGTCAATTTCATGGGACCGGTACGAACTCAAAAGCAGCAGATGTTGGAGCTAAATAACCTTCATAATTCGATTATTTAACATGTTATAAGCCAACTGGCACACAATTTACGCCAATAGACAACCGTAGAATTTACTGACGACAGAAAAATATCATGAACTCGCTCGTTGGGCGGCCCGTATATACTGTGCAGTATCTCAGAATGGTACATTCCCTGCACGCATTAACGCAAGCATATATTCAATTGATACTACTTCCTACGTCTTGTTTCCTTATGTTATCGACTATGTTTTCCGCAGTAGTGATGCTATCATTGCTAAGAAACCGCAAAAAAGGATGAACCAAAAGAAGGAACATATGAGACCAAGACCCGGTCTGAGATTCGTTTCTGTTTACATGAGAACGGTACGAACTCAGACCGATACGAAACTAACTCGTCTAACTCGAAGGCAGACCGGTCTGAGTTCATTTCCAGACCGGTCTCATGTAAATGCAAGCAAAGAAATGTATGGAGACCGATATGAACCCACGCCGGTCTGAGCTCGTCCTAGTCTCATGTAAATACCCCCTAACTCCACACAAAATATGAAAGGGAGTTTATTTTGATCATTTGCAATTTTGCTCAACTTTAGCTACATTTAAATTTGCTCTTCATCCTATTCAGACCGAGGGAAGGGGGGGGGGGGGCTTTGAGGCCCGCGTCAACTTTGAAGTTGTGTAATTTTGTTACTTTCCCTAAAATTTGACTGGAAAGATTTTGGCATGAGTGTCTTGTGTCCAGCACACTTGACGTTGCCATGACACCTGCTTTGTGACAGCCATGTTTTTAAAAAATCACGATTCTCCCTTTAATCGCTATTATTTTAATGTTTTCTAATCGAATTTGTAATTTTACATTAATTGTAGCGACAACTTATCATTTGGGAATAACCACACAGTAAAAAAGGAATTTAGCGCTAATTTGAGGAAAACGTGAAAATCCAAGATGGCGGACTTAAGTGGTAGAAAAGGTGATCTCTCGCTATAAATTCACAATCTGCCATAAATTTCAAGTTGTTAAATAAACTTATTACGATCAACTGGCTTCATTTTCTTGTTTATTAAATGAGGCAGATGAATTAATTTAAAGGAGATCAACATGGCGGATCCAAGGTAGCGGACACCAAGATATGGCCATTTTATCTCTAATATGAAATTTATCTGCATAATTTCATGTCTTCAAAAAATACATTGAGAAAATATATTATAGATGCCCTTTATACCCAACAAAAGTATTTTTACTCCTTCAGGTACAGTGTTCAGTAAATTTATTGCTTTAGAGCTTCTAAGTGAAACATTGAGTCTCCGTTTATAACGTAGCTATGACGTCATATGTCGCTATTATGGTGACAAAATGTCTTAACTCAGCGTTTGTGAAGCATCGATTTGTGCATTTTTCCAGAATTTTTATCATTTGTTTTTGACATATGTGTTGTCGGTAGTGTCAGTTGGTTATTTCAATACTTAATACGTCATAATAACGTCGTTCCTGTTAGCAGTAAGGATAGAACTCTTTAGAAGCATTGGAAGGTTTCTGGACATGTTGCTGTTAAGGTTTTGTGAATATGCATTCAAAACTGATGGAAATATTGGTTAAATATATTTTTAGGAAATAAAAACATATAAATGACGTCACGATGACGTCATATCACGTCACGGTGACATCACAGTATCTATAGCGGTTAGAATTAGCGCTAACACTATCCTGTGCAAATTTGGTGGCCATAGCATCAGCGGTTTTAAAGTCACATCACGATGGTCAGAAATACGTGTTTTTTTCCCACTTGGTTCACAGAGGTATGTATAATATTCCGAATGAAGCGAAACTTGGCAGGAACATAGTATGAGGAAATCCACATTCAGTGGTGGTAGCGTCACACTTGTGATTGACAATGTGACGTCATAAATGCTGCTCAAACTTGGCGCCAAAATTTAAAATTTGGAAATCAATTTCACAAAGTGTATAGAAATGTTCTGTGATTAAAACGATGCTTTACAGTGAAAACCCCACTTGAATCCAATAAAACGGGACAAAGTTATGACTGATTAAGGAAATGACAATGACAAAGGAATTTAAAGAATTTAATTGTTTCATTACCATATATGGTAAAAATTTAGGGGTTTTAAACTCGAATACTATAAATGAAGTCTAAGAGAAACAAAGTGGATAACAAAGAAGAACAAATTTGTAGTTTTTTTAACTTTGGGACTATATAAGTATTTCATCTCTGACGTCATCAAAACGTGATTATGAAGTCGCATGTATTAGTATATGACGTAATGCACAACCTGACACCCCAAGTCCTGCCAAGTTTCGCTTCATTCGGAATATTATACATACCTCTGTGAACCAAGTGGGAAAAAACACCCATTTCTGACCATTTTGCATAGTGGGGGGCCTCTGAAGCCTCCCCCCCGGTCCCAGAAGGTCGAAAAAAGCTCGGTCTGAGTAGGGTTAATTTTGCGCCTGTATTAGCTACTTTATCGAGCAATCATTTTCTCTGCGTTAGGTACAGAGGACGTTCATATAATTTTCTTTGCATATTTAACACCTTTCCAGTACCTTCGCGCGTTGTTAATCACACACTGTGACGTTGCCCAGTTGCGTGCCTTGAAATGTTTTTTTGGCTACAACGTATAACTCTATAAACGCCAACAAGCAGCTTCAAGATTTCAAATCTGCAAGTACCTGGAGGACATTGTATACATCCTTCTGCGCCTTGAGATGAATAGTTAGAAAACGTCCCAAGCGGACAAGGTAGAAACAGTTTTGCTGAGCTATTGTCTGTTATTCCTCTAAATCCTGAGGCCACAAGAGCGGAAATGTAAAAGCCACTGCCAAAATCTCTGTCGGTTATTTTAATAGCTTCTGACCTGGAATTAAGAGGATTCCTGGAGAAAAAAATTAATCTGTGCTAGCCCTTTTCATATGAAATTTGGAAAGAGGATGGAACCCTCATGAACCCTCCAGGCAACCACAAAGCTTAATTACGTCATGAACGTCCAAACAGTAGCCATTAAACGTTGCGATTTAAGGTAAAGTTTATTTCAAAACAGTTTTTATGGTATTTTATTGTTCACAGAACCTGGTGACATGCCAACCACGGACAGACATATTTCTTAAAATTTGGAATGTTCCCATTTAATCCTCCCCGTATATAACGATTTGTACATTTCTTTCGATGTATATAATTTGTTGTCGTTAAAACGTTCTAGGGGAAATAAATGCTTTTGCCTAATTACCTTTACGAAACACTCCTGAACGTGTCATCAAAATGTAAAGTAAATAATTCACACTTTCTACTTACCTTTTAGTTTCAATGTCAACACTCAATTCAGAGAAGGTAGGGAGGGAGGTGGAACCCAATCCAATACCACCGACTGATCCCAAAAGGCCAAGTCCACCCGAATTGGTTAAACAACCAAAAAACTTTCAAGCCAAATATTTTATTATTATCATTTTTTGGAAAACGTGGGGGAAAAATCAATACCTTATTATGGGAAATTAACGCTCCATGAAATTAACGCGAATTGTAAAATTCGCGTTAACTTTAGTGAGCGTTAATTTCCGCGTTGTTAATTAAGTGGAACGCTAATTTCTGCAACCTTAATTTCCATCATTTTAATTCCAAATTCTGGATCCAGTCCAGACATTCTTGACACCAACAAAACCATAGCTTTCCTACATTTAGGCAGAATTTAACGCAAATTGCCTGTAAAGAAATTGCTTCACACAACTGTAGATCTGTTTGTTGGTTATTTTTAAATTCAGTCATAAAATGAATTTGTTTAGGTTATAACATTTAAAAAATACCCAAGGAGCGTAATACCATCGGCTCTTATCCATGATCAAAAATTAAATTAAATGCTTTTAGAAGTACTGAACACTCTAAAGTTTCATTTTTTATGGATAAATTCCGAAAAGGTGGTGGAGGTAGACCCTATCCATGACTAATGAGCTGACCAATGAGCGGTCCCAAAAGTCCACCACCCCCGGAATTGGTTAAAGAATCAAATAGCCGTTACATAATATTCAAAGCGATCTCACTTGCAATAGTTCATTCAATAGTAGGTGTGTTTTGTCAAGTTAATTTGACAACTTAGATGTTAGTAAAACGCGTTTAACTTTAATTTTATTTAGCCTATGGGGCTTCAGGGTGGTACAAAATGTCTGCACTGATTTTAAAGAATTTGATGTTTCCATATTAACCATATTTTGAACGAAATGTTTTTGGGTTATGTATTGAGAAATGTGAGTTTTTCCTTAACTTTCCACATTTTATGCAGTTGTTGTTGTTGTTGTTGTTGTTTTTTCGATGGCGGCTGTTTCGTTATCATGTCCAAATTCAAACATGCAATTTCGTCACTTGCCAAGTCTCATCGTGTTAGCATCAATTAAGAATACTCTAAAAGCCCTTCGAGGCTCAGAAACTAAAATAAGCTAAGCAGGTAGTTCTCAAAGTCTACAGTTTAGGCTACTGACATATATATTTCGCAGCGGGGCTGGCCATAGAAAAAATATTTCAGTGTTCTAAGCGTTCTGTTTTCTACCAACCTAGAAAATAAAGAAAGCATTAATAATAACAAAAAAAGGTTAGCGATAGAAAATTATAATTTAAATAGTTGTTCCGGTGTCACTTGTAATATAGCTGTTATATAGTATATGATTGTTATTACAGTAGTGATTTGATTTATGAACGCCACCGTAAACGTATAGTCAACCTCTAGCTTACGTGCACTGGTTATACGTGCACTATTAACATCTGAACAATGGAAAGTCACAGACTATAATCAAACAATAAATCAATCAATCAATTCAATCAATCGATCGATCGATCGATCAACCAACCAACCAACCAACCAACCAATCAATCAATCAATCAATCAATCAATCAATCAATCAATCAATCGATCCATCAATCTGTCAACCAACCAACCAACCAACCAACCAACCAACCAACCAACCAACCAATCAATCAATCAATCAATCAATCAATCAATCAATCAATCAATCAATCAATCAATCAATCAATTAATCAATCAATCAATCAATCAATCAATCAATCAATCAATCAATCACTCATTCTAGTAACACGAAAACTTAGCATGTCCCTTCTGAGTGTGTATAAACCGGGTTCCGCTCTTCCTTTCTCATAATCGCTTTCTGTGTTGAAGGCTACTAATTTTCTAATCTCATATAGGGTTCACCACTGAATGTTGCTTGCTGCTGTTGGCCAAAAGTAGTCACGTAGCATAAACTTGGAAGTGTCAGGCATAAACATGTATCAGTTTTATTACATTTTAACAATGAAGGTGGTAGATTTTTATTTTTTCAAACAACAAAGTCACCCTTCATTTGTCAGTCAAAAAGGGCGAACTTTGTCTATTTCCAGCCCCCCACTAGACCTCGGTCTATTATATTTGATATTTTCTAAGCTTTTTGTGTTTCTTTTCCAGGACAGAATCATTTCTTTCAACAGTTGTAGCAAAAGATCAGCCAAAAGAAAACTCCTGTTGGCTTTTGACTAAAGATTTAAAAAAGGTTATATTTCTCGTCTGAAAACTTTAGCGAGCCCCCTTAAAACATTATTTACAGAACACTGACAGTTTAGAATCCAGATTGCTGAGGCCGACAACGGACTCAAGGCCCAAAGTTTTTAACTTTGTCCGTAGCAGATATCTGAAAGAAAAGGCAGTTTCGTTTGCTTTAGAAAGGGGAAAAAAGAAAACCATTGGAAAAATAGGGTTGTCTTTGATTACAAAAGAAGAGCTTCATACTTTCCTATTCACGTCTGCTTTAGATTCAATTGGATGTTGAGAAGTTAGTATTTTATAAGAAGTTGATGAGAAGTTAGTATTGTTGTGAATAAGTTAGTATTGATGTGTATGTTGAGAAGTTAGTATTTCATAAAAAGGTTTTTTATGGTTATTTTAAGAATCATTGTTTTTTGTCTCGTGGTTGCGATAGTGGAGTTGAGCGCATTCCTGAACACATTCATGTGGTTATTTTTGTGAGCCCTCGTGTAGATTCGCTATGTTCGCTGTGTTAGGTCTTCGATATTCCCAAAATAGGACTTTCGCTGCAACATAAGGCTATGTCGGAAACACATTCGTTATTTTTAGGCGCTGATGTATCAGTTAACCAGGGTGTCTGGCGTTACCGCTGTTTAGAGTGTTAACGCTATTTAGCCTGGAGCTAAGCGAATAATCACTAAATCTCGTGACTTTTCCTAAAATTTATCATGAGCTGTAGGAAACATGGAGTTCGAATCGAAAGTTGTTTCAAGGAAACAGCGCTGAAAGATGTCGAGACTCCAATAAAATTATCACCTTACCGTTAGTTCTGTTGTTCTGTGTCATTGATTTCTACATCATCTTCTGCAAATATCCCTATTTCTCCCCGATTCTCTCAGCGGCTGAGTTCGATGGTAGATGCTTAAACCGCCCGCCATTTTGAAATTCACTCAGTCCCAGTTCTACTCAGCTTACCAAAAACCCCTAAAGCGAGTGGGTAGGCTATCTTTGCCAGGCTATCGTCACGAGCTCGTAAGAACATTGCACGACGGACTTCCATATATGGAAGGTCGTCGTGCAACGGATTAAAATTTGCAATTCAAATTAGGTTCTATCTTGGTTCTTCTTTCAGGGGTTTTCTCGGAGATTCAAAAAGTAGAATCAAATTGCGAAACTTAAATTCATTTTTAGTTGAAAACCAGATTGCATCAGTGGCCAGTTCTTTCGTATTTGATTATTAACTTTAGTTTACGCTTACAGTTTGAAGGAGACATTTACTTTCGGGTTTATTTCCCGTTTTCGAAACGAATCGAGCCTGTGTACTCGCTGGTCAAATTACCTACGCGTCCATTTTATATTGCGAGAATTATTTTGCGTTGTCGAGAAGGAAAACTGTTCCAATCAGCCGGGAAATCATGGAATTAGTGTGGACGAAGCCTACAAACACTTTATTTTCATGTTAAGGTCGAGGAACATTGCCAGAGACATAAACAAAAACAATTTTGGAAGTCTTTTGAGAGCCGCTTTCTCGGGAACGATTGTAGCGAAGAAACGACGGGTTAACTACGAGGGAGGAAAAACAATTGCCCCAGCTAAGACAATTCACCTACCTAATATCAGCAGTTGAAAGAACAGATGGTTTCAGTGAAACTGTCTGTTCGGATAGCCTGCATTACAAGACCTTACAAGCGTTTATTTAGCCAAGCGCGGAGAGCGAGACGAAACAAAAAATTCGCTTTCGGCGCTCGGCTATAAAATAATGCTTCTTCTGTTTTCGTCCTCGGAATGTAACCTTCAACTTGTGTTCTATGGTAAAATTAATGCTTTTTGTTTTCGGCCAAACAAATACATGTATGTTGTATGTTGTTTTTGTGATTGCTAGCTTCTTCGGGGAGACAACAGCTGCTCCGAATTTCGGCAAATGCAATATAATACTGTTCCCTAAAAGTTTCCCAGAAAAGACCCGACAAGAAAATTTTATTTCCGTTTCCGACTCTTGCCTTGTGGGGAGAGTCGACTTTTTCTTACATATGTTTGCTAGCAGGGAACTGGAAAGTTATTTTTGCTCTTACCAGCTAAAGACGAATTTGAAAAACAATAGCAATTGTCTTTTCGGCCCTACGATTGGCTAATGGCACAAATCTCCTAGCAACGGCCCAAGTGCTTCCTACCCAGTGGCTTCACAGGAGAGGTTTATTTCCAGTTAGCTGGGTAAAACTGGGACTGAGGGAATTTCAAAATGGCGGGTGGTTTAAGCATCTACCATCGAACTCAGCAGAGAATCGGGGAGAAACAGGGATATTTGCAGAAGATGATGTAGAAATCAATGACACAGAACAACAGAACTAACGGTAAGGTGATAATTTTATTGAAGCTTCGACATCTTTCAGCGCTGTTTTCTTGAAACAACTTTCGATTCGAACTCCATGTTTCCTATAGCTCATGAATTTATCAGAGAAAATTTTCCTGTGTCAATGACGTGTCTAAAATGATTGACGTTTCCATAGCAACCGTCTACTCAGGAGGTATTTTGACAATTTTCTGTCTTTTTTCAGTCTTTTTTTCAGTTTTTCCCCTCGTTTGTAAGAAGAAGATAATCCTTTACTTTTTTGTGCTTATTTTGATGAAGTATGTTTCTTAGAACAAATCCATATATTATTTTGATGTCGCCATTGTCATTTGTATGACTGCAGGCTCGGGGTTAAAGATGGCAGCCTCAAAATTTCAACTGGCGGGTTTGAGACGTCATTGTGACGTCATGATTCGTCATAATCGACGTGTCATAAACCCAATCTGTTAAGCTAATGACGTGCTACAAACGTGCCAAGTTTCATCACAAGAGCATGAATACTTTTCAAGATCTATGGAAGGGGGGGGGGGGGGCACTTTGTGCCTCAGGCTCAGAAACTCAAAAAAAGTCCAGTGTCGGTTTTCGTTGATTTCATCCTCAGTAATATTCAATGTGTTAAGGCAAAATTTAAGGGTGCGTTCCTTTTAGCGAATCCGGATTTGGATTCCCGCAATCCAAATTTGGTTTCAGCGTTCCATTAACGAAAATCTGAAATCCCAAAAATCCAGCCCATTGAGGGCGCGTTCCTGTTAGCAAATCCGGATACGGATTGAAAAATCCAGATTTTAGAGATTCATAATAAAAAATGGAACGCATAAGATTTGCATCTAAAAAATCCAGATTTAGGTTAAAATATGGAACGTCAAATCAGGATTCCTTACTTTCTCTTGTCGGTCACATGATTTCGCACCTTCGTCCCCGTCGAAAACAAAATGGCAGCCATCCAGCGGTTGGCACTTTTTAACGCTTTACTCGATTAAGTCGAAGATGAATACCAGTTAGCCTGCTCACGGCGGTTTGTGGGTGTTTTTATTGCGGAAAAACCCCGGAAAATGCGGAGTTCGCGATCGCCGGCGCCATCTTAAACGTGCGCGAAAATCAGTCTGGGGCGAGTGACACAGCGACGGGGAAGGGGTGGGGGAAGCAAGAGAAAAACTGCCTGCCCGAAAACCTGTCTTCTGCGAGTTGCAGATGGAGGAGGCATTTTGATTGGTCGATTTCCTGTCAATCATCGTCAGTTTGGAGTCGCGCGGAGAAGAAGCAGATCAGTGAGACAAATAATGTCGGAGCCAAGCGAGAGTTAGATTTTTTAAAATCGAAAGATAGAACGTTGTTTTGAAGCCTGAGCAAAGGCAAGCTGTGAGCAGTTTACAATAAGGTGAAGACGTCCTAGCTGTTCTGCCTACTTGCTTTGGGAAAAGCATCATTTTTACTGGTCTTCGGAAATCGGAATTGCAAAGAGGGAGAGCGGCTTCATCGTGTGTGTGCGGTAAATTTGCCCGTTGAAAGGCGTAATTTCGGACCAGATAGCGCAATTGGAAGGTCTCTGTACCGCAGTAGAACTCACAGCTGAGAACGTTAGCAGAGTACTGGAAGAGCAAGCCGAGTTTATTTACAGTTCCACTGAACAAGTGTTGGAAGAATATGTGTGATTAGGCTTTTTCAAATTACACAAGCATTTTTTGAAGTTGTGCAAATTTGTGATGTGAAGTCAATTTGTGAGGTTAAGTAATATACCGCTTGTTTTATAACAAACTCAATCGGTTTAGATTATTCAAGCGAACGTAAGTTGAAATATGTCGCTTGCTAAAAGAAACCTCAAACGCACATTCTCTGCTTAGAACTGAAAGCGATGGGTCGCTGCTAATGTCACGGGGATCTAACGAAAACTTCAAACCCAATATCCAGCAACTTGTTTGCGGCGACCGAACTAACGGGTAATTGTGTTGCACGTGAATTGTCAAACTCAGCCAGTTGATTTTTATGTTTCACTGACAGTAAAGTCAAAGAAGTTTGGTAAAACACGTCACGACTGGGGCGATTGCAAACGAATTGAATACTACGGTCGATTGCGTTGTAAGTAGACTTGCCCGCAAGTCGAGCTCAGAGATTTTTTTAGCTTTGCAGTTGAATATAGGCGTTGTATAATAGACCGTGAACACGGAGCAATCGAAAGGATACAACTGAAATGTAGAATACACTGGAAATAGTAAACTCAAAGCGGTATTAAAATATCACAAAACAAACTAAAATGCTACTCCTTATCGCTAACATAGAACTTCAGAAACGCTTATATTCTTCAATCCAAATATTTGCGATCTCTAAATTGCAACGCATTGTTCTTTTCTGGACAGTGAACAATAGCGGCTAGAATTTTCTTTCCACAATTAGCATAATCTTACCTTAAACATTCGCGTTTATTTGGTAAGCCTTCGGAAGCCCTAAAACCACCAATTTTGTGTCCAAGAATACAGTGCGGATATAGAATTTCCTGAACTAACACAACGGGCAGATAAAGTAGGTGTATTGCAGATTGTCACAACAGAAGCAATTTTTTTCAAACAGGCTTTTTAACAGACTATTGATGGCATCAAATTTACAAAAAAGAAGCTTACTACTTTCAAGGGAACTCAAAATCCTATAATCGGCTTCTGTTGTGACACAATAGAGGTTCTAACTGATCAATGAGTGGTAAAATCAAGAAGTGTTGTGTTCCCCACGAGGAGAAAACTTGGACACGGAATTGCGTTTTACAACATCTTAAACTTTGGGAGCTCATAGCATCGCAAAGAAGTGCAATCAATCAAATCAAAAACAACCTTGTTGCACTTCCACCATTCCCCAAGCTCTGGAATCGGCTCCCTGGCCAAATCTTCAAGATTTAGAGTTTTTTAACGTAAGACCTCCATCAAAATTTTGCGTCATAAATTTATTCATGAGCAGCTTGTCACCCGCGGCCTTATTAGTTCATCTGTGTTATTTATATTCGTCAAGAAGGCCTACAAGCCTTCCAGTCAGCTCCTGTGAAAATACTAAAATTTGTCGGGAGGCCCGTGAGCCATAAAATCTTTAGTTCTGATGGTGTAGTGGTTTACACATCTGCACTAGAAAGTCGAGGACGCGGGTCCAAATCCCGTTCAGGACAATTTTTTAGGGTTTTCACTTTGTGTTTGTTTATTCTTTCTTTGACTGGTTTCAGTTCATTTGTTAATTTATTTATATTCGTCAAAAAGGCCTACAAGCCTTCCAGCTCCTGTGAAAACACTAAAGTTTGTAGGGAGGCCCGTTAGCCATAAAGCCATAAAGCCTTAAATTTAACACAAATGAAGACAAACCAAGTTTATATATATACATATATATATATACATATATATATATATATATATATATATATATATACACCCGTTTTCAAAAACATTGCTACTTGAAAAATATATATACATATATATATACCTTTTGTTTTCATATTTATTCTTTTGTTTTCGCGTTGTGAAGACAAAAGATGTATATATGTATATATATTTTTCAAGGTGCAATGTTTTTGAAAACGGGTGTATATATATATATATATATATATATATATATATATATATAACGGAGTAACAAATTGAAGTTCTTATCGACTATAAGAGTGCTCAATAGTTAAACTAGAGCTGTATAAGTAGATTTCAGTCCAGCTCTATATCTATATATCTGAGTGGTTTTACAACAACATATCTGACACAACACTATAACAGAGCATGATGGCTAACACATGATGGCTAACGCATGATTTAGTAAACGAGACGAGTATATGGGAGAACCAACCATCACAGATCGAGGTAACTTACATTTTTAAAATAGGTCGATGAACTCTAAATGCCTCCGGTTTAATTTCACGAATGGGATTATCTGACAGCATTCTGAAACAGACAGAAAAAAGACGAGATGAAGGAGAAAATATTGTCTGGGCATTTTATTTCACCCGATTGTTGGTGGGTCTTTCGCAAGAGTTTCTCGTCAACTCCATGTTCCAATGGCATGGAAGTACGTTCGTCCCTTAGCCTAGATGTTCCAGTGTACAGCTGACATCTTAAAATGAGATTTCAACGACACTGGTTGTCATTACACCAGTCACACAAGTCAGGAAATATAAGAAATTTGAGTTGTGTTGTGTCACTTGACCATCGGCCCTTGGGTTTCACATTGTTTTTAGCGGAGCCTGCGGGCAAAGCCCGCCAGCGGAGCTCCATTGCTAAGGAAATTTGGTAATGTATCGATGCGAAAAATTTTGGTTGTGACGTCAGCGTACGTCCGTCCATCCGTCCGTCCGTCTGTCCGTACAGACTCTGGGGGAGGGGGAGGGAAGTCCCAAGGCAACCCGACCGGGAGTGGAGAATGCCATCTTTTCTTGGCGGGAAATCGCGCGGTGCTTTTGGGCAACCGGCGTTTTTCTTGGCGGGAAATCGCATGACCATCGTCGCTTTTGAAAAAGAGGTTTCTTTAAAAAGCTTAAGTTTATTTAGCAAAACGATTGTTCGACGGTACTGTAGTTTTAAACTTGAGAAAAAAACATTTAATACCTATAAATGGAAAGAAAAAGTTCAAAAGAATGTTGGTAGTAGGCGAAAACTTCAAGTTACGAAAGCTGCCTTCAAAGTACCTCATCGCTTTGTTTTCTTCACGGCCGAGAGCTTGCCTTGTTCTGAAACACAACCGAGTAAGTGAAGTTTTTAAAGGGTTTAAGGTGCATGATTTTGAGTATTTATTACGGTCAAAGAAATTACATTTTGAAATTGAATTTATGTCATTAGAAATGTGTCATTTACTTTTGACTTCAAAAAATTATTAGAAAACGAGCTCAGATTTGTGACAGATGTAGTCTGTAGTCTAATATTTTGCCATGCTGGAAGTGTAATGCGAATTGCATTTAAGTATAAACTTACGGGTTTTCGAATAAACTTTTTCAAAAATGATTTCTCTGTTTATTATTTTGCGTTTGTTTATTCATAACAATAGGTCAAAGCACAGTCGCAAGGCAACTGCACAAGCATCACTTACGGCGAATAATTGCTTTCAATTTTAACTGTCGGATCGGTTTGTGCAATTGTTGATTTTCTTGTCCTAGAACTTTTCAATAGTAAGCGAAGCAGTTGTCGGTTTAAGACTATTTTATCCGAAAAGCTTCCGAAAAACAAGTTTTTTTGCGTTCCTCAAAGCGCCTAACTTTAATTGGGCTTACTTCGCATCCGCAAAACTTATGCCATAATTTAAAGCGTGTTTGGTGTTTGCTCGTTTTCAATCTTGATGGTATAACTTTTGACCAGACTAATAGGGGCAGTTCATGTTATTTGTTAACTGAGCATCCGAACGCGATGAAGATAACTCATTTACTTCAGAATAAGTTTTATTTTGTTGTTGTACTTGAGCGCCGTTTCAAGTTCATTCAAGCCAACAGCCAATAATCCAAGGAGATTTGACAAGCCTTGACAGTTAATGACAGGATATGGAAACATTTAAAAAACCAAGCAAGACTGCTCCTGATAAAATATGTGTTCAGTTTGATGCCCGAAAAAACATTAAGCTGTGCTCAGCCTCTAGAATGACCTTTCGAGCTTGGTTTTACAGAACAGATCCTCAAAATCTTGGAGGACAATTCGGAACACTTTCGGGCTTTTTGAGAAACACTTTTCGAAAGGGAACGAGCCAAAGAAAGCCCCGAAATATATTTCAGAGCGAAAAGTTTCAGGACTATTTTTGAGAAACGAGCACCAGTTTATTCCTTGGAGGCTCCGCTTTTAGGCATGGCTAGATCTATATATTACAGTAACAGATTTTACATTTAATGCTGCTCTTTAAAGGCTGCGGTTAATATTTCCTGTGACGTGACAATAAAGTTGCCCTTTCTCGGACATGGTTTAATAAAACAAGGTGTTGCTACCTTTTTTCAGCGGAGAAGGTGGGCAGGATCCGGGTGTATGAGAACTGCTTCTTGACCTCATCACTTGTTCGTTATTAAACTATACCGTAAATACACTCACATTATTTCAGTTCCTTTTCTCAAATACTGCACGTCACGCAAGTAGAAAAATGTTCGGTGAGGAATTTTCTGCAGCTGGTTATTGCTTAGAAATCTGAAAGTAAATAAATACATGAAAAATCAAATAAAGAAATAAACAAATAAATCACCAGGCGTGGGAAAATGCGAGCGAGAAAAACACCTAGGCCTGTCAGTTGGTTTTAATTGTCCTTGTGAATTGGTTGAGAAAGTACCGCGGGTTTTATAACCCAATTGATCATGGAGGGAAGTAACGTAAAACCAATGCAAGCGCAAATTTCTTTCGACACTCAACTGAGTACCCTCTAACTGTCAATCATTTAAATTTGTTGAGGGCAAAACGCCCTTGAGTTTGTCTTTAGGTCTGTTGCCTATTGCTGGTTTTGATGCCGTGGCAGCAAAATTCTAAAACGTAAACTCTGGCCACAATAAAGCTGCTCTTTTTAATGTATTCAACACACCAGTGAGATAAATCTTCAAGGAAAGTTTCATGTCGATATCTATTGCTTCATTTTAAAAACAAAGTGCGTTGAAATTTGATCCAATTCCTGGCAACTCAAACACAGGAATTTTCAAGATGTCATAAAACCGGTATTTCGGTATTTTTGCGTTACTTTTCAATCGTAATAAAAAAAATGTTATTTCCACAAGTGTGAAGAGAAACTAGGAATGTCGATTTCATTAGCTGCCAATTTTCTTGTGCTGACTTTGTTGGCCGCCATATTGGTGCCCCAAAGAGAGACACCAACATGGCGGACGTAATTTTTGGAAATTTATTTTCTCGATAACTTTGTTCTGGAGAGTACCATAGACCCAGAAATTCCTGTCGTTGGTTGCTTTTACCACCGTTTAACTCATTTGTTTTTCATGATGTTTTTCGAGCAAACAAACTCATTTTATCATAATGATTGAAACCACGAATCCCTATGAATCATCGTAATTCAGTAAAGCTTTGATATCTCTCGGTAAATAGGAATACCCATGACAAAATTACATTACATCTCCTAATAATGAAGGGAAGTAAATATATTCCGTTTTGTTAAACTTACAGGTATTTAAGATTAATGTTCTTGACAAAGGTATCGTTTGAGATAGCTCTTATCTTGTTGTTACGCAAAGATCTAATTTTCAACGGAAAAAATGTCCTTGGTTAAGCGGTAATTAAGAAAATGCCTGTTTCTTGTAAGGATAGGGAAGGGGCTACCAGTTCATGCTCAATGACTACATTCTTGCTGTGGCATATCTAAGAAAATCGGAAATCACACCATTGCTATGGATATCGTTAGTTAACTAAAATTGTTTAACACTGGCGAGTTAATGCCTATGCATTCCAAAATGACAAAATGAAAAAAAAAAAGTTTCTTTAATTTCATCAATTTTCATCGATCATGGAATCTGATAGCAGCACTTCATGGCTGGCAACTAATTATTTCCGGCACATTTTACTACCCGTTGTAGTTCAAGGGGACCCAAAAAATGAAAATAGCTTGAAATGTACGTTGAACAACACGTCAATTTAAATTCAACGTTGCCATCAAGGAACTCAAGGAAGAAATCGACTGCGTAACTTCCCATTTCAGCGTCTAAATATCGTGCTTAATAATTGAAGCTTACAGGAATTGTAGAGACTCCAGGTTAGAAAACATTGTATTAGGAATTACTGATATGGCGTTTAAAGACAAATCCCTGTTAAAACAAAATGATAATAAAATAAAAAAAGGAGGAACCCATGAGTAAAACGACAAAATTCACGCTGGCTTAGATCAGTATGGACCTTCGATTTCACACAACCGTTTGCAAAAAAAAAAAAAAAAAAAATCGCGAAATTAATTGCAAAAATTTAACATTCACAAAAACCGTCCTTGCGTAAACGCTCCAGTATCGGGTATTAGTCACGTAATGTTAGACGCACGGTGTGTGTATTTACGAACTGTGAAAAGTCATTCCTTCATTTTGAAAGAAATGCTCCTCCATAAAACTCAATGATTTCGAATTGGGAAGGCGATTTGAAACCTTCCGAATATTTTTTAACCTACTAGCTAGGATGCCTAGTTAAAGAAGGTGCGGGACCAGTGTTACGACTTATTAGTGTAATGCGCAAAGCTCCCTATAAATGACATGACACGTGATATGAACATTTTCCCTTTGTCTTCAGCATGTAAGATCGCAAATAAATACGGCAATGAAAACTTCGCGAACTCTGACACTTAAACGAAGGTCAACAACAACAACAAGCTTTATTACCAAATAGAAAAAGGAAAAAAAGTTAAACTTTACAATATAATATATTAATACAAAAAGAGGTAATGTTTACTCAGGATAACTATAAAGCTAATCGAGCTGAGTAAAACTAAGTGATGTTTAAGTACAGAGGTAGGTTGGCACTAAAGCTTGGTGAAAGCAATTAATTAGTCAATTGAAAAAAGACGAAAAGAAGAAATAAAGAAAATGAATAAATAAATAAATGAAAATAAGTAAAATAAATAAACAACTACCAGTTGAAAACTCATGAACAGGTCGTAATTTTGTAGAACGTGAACAAGCTTCTGGGCGCGCTCTTGGACAGCGGTTGGTTTTTTTTTGTTCTTTTATCAGAAACTGAGCAAAGAACAATAAGACATCTGTGCACGCTTTCCTTCTTATTTTCTCCGCCGTTCGAGCTTACCCTAAGACGCTCGCTCGCAGGACTATATGCATGCTGGTTAAGCTCATTTTACTTAACTAGAGCTTACAGGTATGAAAGACGTCTTAGGTTGTCAAAAACGCCATCAGGTAGAAATGTAATAGTGTTTGATGATAAAAGCCTACCAAAAGATAGCACCTTTTAATGTGAAACAAAATTCCAAGTTTCGTAGAGCACTGCACTATAAACGTTCTGGTATGAGTTTACTTACCATTAAGTATAGCAGTTTTCAATGGAATGTCGAAGGTAATGCCATGTTTGCTTTCTTTTTGCTTTATTATACTTCCTGATTGGTTAAAAAAGCTCGCGCCACTTTCTCAACCAATCAGACGTAAAATCAATCGTGACTTGCTCGTACGCGTTTTCCCGCGCCTGATACAAATTACTTGACTGTACTTGCTTGGATTTCTGATTGGTTTATATTGTGTTTTGTTTATGTCGTGATTGGTTAAAGTAATTACTTTCAATTGGTTTTGGTTTTACGACACGGATTTGAAAACCGCTCTATTGTGTCCTATTAGCAACTCAGTCTGGCGTGAATGTTTAGATTGTGGGTTTACCAGTCTGAGTTTTACATGTATACTGTGTATCCTCAAACAGTGTGCGTTTGTGTGAATTTTTCAGTTCTATGCTTCTTCATCTAATAAATAGTTTGCCTAAGTGATCACTAGCCTAAAATAATTCACATTACAGACTTACAGAATAGTTAGTTTTCTCAGGTTGGAGAACAACTTGTCATTTATTGATGTAATATAATTCTCTGATAAATACCTTTACAAAGAAGAGACCCAATTAAAAAAAGGATTAAACGCTGAAAAAATGCATTTAAAATTTTTAAGTTCCACTCTTAGCTTTACTTTTCCATTTATCACTTCCAAATAGTATATTATTTTAGGTAAAATAAATGTAGTCGAGTGTAGTCCTTAAAACATATGAGATATGTTCCGGCGAACAATTATTTTAATAGTTTCGTCCCACGGGGACGGCGATCTAACAATGAACACAATTAGTAGAAGTTTTTTCGCGCTTTGATAGAACTTGATAAGTATTGAAGCGTTGATAGAACTTGATTAGTATTCAAGAAGTAGAGTCGAAGAATCGAAGACTTAGAGACGTTTTCTTGTGAATTTTTCAGTTTTCTTCTGGGTAGCAATTTCGTAAAAATCGTCGAATTCGTTAGAGTAATATTTTCAATCACTGTCAGCGAATGATCAGGCCTTTCAACCAGTACATACTTGCAGGTTTTTAAATAATGTCTGAGACCTTTCAAGCAATCTTTTTAGCAAGCGTTACATATAGTGGCCAGCCTGTGATGTGTTGTTACTACTGTGATACAGTAGCAACAAAAAGTTGGAGTTAAAATTATACGTGACTATAAGAAAGGGAAGAAAGAGAAGAAATACAACTGTATTTAAATAAAATACTTTCACTTTCTGTTAAAACTGTCAAGAGATTAGTTTTTGAGGGAGATTTGTTGAAGGATCTCTAACCTATTTTTAAGAAAAACACGAAAGTTGTCAAAGAGTACAACAGCTAGGAGTCCTGAATACTACAAAAATAAAATGCTAAGTGACGAGAGCGACATAATTTAATTTGAAATTATGAATATATGAAATTCATATATTTGAACTGCGGAATGAAGAAATAAATGTGAGGAAGATCCTCGCAGTTATTAAGGCAACTTATACAGTTGCGAAAAGAAAGCCTGAAAAAAAAATCGGGCTGGCCGGGATTCGAACCCTGACCTCTGCGATACCGGTGCAGCGCTCTAACCAATTGAGCTAACAAGCCAACTAACTGGTCGCAGAGGTCAGGGTTCGAATCCCCGCAACTGCATAAGTTGCGTTATTAACTGCGAGGGTCTTCTTCACATTTATTTCTTCATTCCGCAGTTCAAGTATATGAATTTCATATATTCATAATTTCATCTTCATCTTTCCCGGGTATATTACGAAGCCATCTGGGAGCTGGTCATTAAATTGGTTGTTAGCTCAGTTGGTTAGAGCGCTGCACCGGTATCGCAGAGGTCACGGTTCGAATCCCGGCAAGCCTGATTTTTCCAGGCTTTCTTTTCGCAACTGCATAAGTTGCGTTAATAACTGCGAGGATCTTCTTCACATTTATAATTTAAATTGTCTGTGAATTTTCTGGCGTAATCGTGCCAACCAAAAATAATATTACATTTCGGTGATTTCGCGTTGGCTTTTTTCGAGTCACCATTTTTGGAAGGCCCTCCACAAATGCGAAATTAGAGAACAGCAGAAGGTCATGTGGGGTAAGTAGCGTTTGTGTATGTGTTAGACATAGCGGGCAGAATACAGATTCACCTAGTTTCGACCAAAAAAGAGAATGTCTGGTCGAAAGATTACCGTGTATAATTTTGTATGGAAAATTAGTTATTTAGTTTCAAGTGTAATGGCAATGAATAGTTTTTAAACTATAATTACGTTTTGTTTTGTGACGCCATATCTGTTCGTAAGATTTTTGGATCAGTTCTTGAGGTATGAAAATGATTCTTCGGAATTGCTGCATAAGCAGAACGGTAAGGATAATTTCATGTTGACGTTAGGGATCTGTGAGATAACCCAAGTTGTCTATGTTAGGATTTTTACACTTACAGCATTGTTAGTGTCTCAAGGTTAGTGAAACCCCGCTGTGGAAGCACTGTAATAGCGTTTCCTGATAGCTCCCTGTGATTAAAACAAACAAGCAAACAATCAAACGAAAAACTTCTTTTTCTCTCTCGTTGAATAGATTGGGCCTTCAAGACGTCCGTTATCAAACCACGAATACCGGAACTCGCTCGGTCTTACAAACAAAGTTCAACAAAAAGTATCATATCCTTTCGTAGGTTCCTCATGGTGAAACAATTTTCTCTCAACCACTCAGCAAACTATAGAAGACAACAAACTTCTTGAAAACTTACGTTTATGCGTGGTTGAGGTTATTGCCTTCAGGCTACCTAAGCCTTTCTGGCTATTCGCAACAACACAAATGCTAAAGCCCTACCAAGAGAGATCTTGTTTAAATAAATGTACATCATGAATAGGAACTTGTTTTATCTACTCCATGTCGGAGCCATTCTCTTTTCCCCTTCGTGCCAATTGCATCCCAGTTACTCAAGATCAATTCATCGATCGTTTGTGACTCTTTTGGATACAAAATTAAATCAGAACATAAGAACAATGTGCGGATTTTAGTTTTTACGCCTTTAAGACGTTCTTTATTATTGTCATCGTCATCGTCGCCATCATCATCGTCATCATCATTATCATTGTTGTTGATATCTTTAAACGATCTGGGCACGTTGTTATTTATTCCGCTGCTGGTTTTCTTCGTTACACTTACAGCAGCGATAGCATCCTCAGGTTAGCAAATACTCCGGCAGGCAGTGATTTTATAGCGTTTGATGCCAAAGACCTGCGAGAGAGGCAATAATCAATACGTGAAACAATTCAAACTTCTCCTTCCAGGGAAGATGGGGGCTCTCCCTTTTAAACGTGTGCTTTTTGTTATCCAATTTGATCTAAAATTAAGCAGGGAGTTTTAACTATTTGATGTGACAAAGGTATGATTTGCCTACTTGTCTGAGGTAGGCTACATATTTTTTGATAGTATAGTCGAGGCAACCCTTTATCGTTTCTATTATTAGGCTTGAATATGGGAGTGTTATAGATCTGATATGACATTGCAAAAATCATATATGCTGGTGTAAAATATGCCAGATATGCCACAAACATCCACCTTAACTTCCGTGAAAGAAACCTCAGGACAAATTCAACCTTTACATTTTTAACGGTTATAGATTACTGAAGTCTACTATTAGTGCTTGTATTCTGTTACACTAATTGTATAGTTGAAGTAGTTTCAATCTCTTAAATGAATAGTTGGAGTAGTTTTAACCTCTTAAGGATCGTACAATTTGAATTTTTGTAATAGAAAAAGGGCTTCTTGCTCCCTCCTCTCGTTAAGGACACAAATAAAGTCGTTAAATATTCTAAAAAAATCATGCAATGGCTAGAAAATCAGCACAATCATTCACGTTAGTTATCGTTTCCTCGAATTAACTCAGTACAATATTGTTTCTATTGCAAAACAGTAACACTGAGTGATAGAATTCAGTAGCTACCGTTTTTGAGCCTTACGACTGGCTTCGCTACATTACACTTACAGCCTCCTCAGTCTCCTCAAGTTGTCAAATACTCCAATAGGTAACGAAGTTATATAGTTTGAATCCAAGTCCCTATAAAAAGGAAATGAAATGATTGAATTCTCTCATTCGGTTTGGCACCTGGATGTACTATTTAAACAATAGAGTTCTTCTGTCGAAGGCACTTTCGTAAGATAGGTTGCCCAAGGAAGTTTGACGATCACAACAAATATATGAAGTTTGAACATCACTGCCTCGTCCCCAGGCGCCGATTTAGTGCGGCCAAACAGGGAGCGCGGGACATCGTTGGCAGGATGAAAACCTGCAGTGCACCTGTCCCACAACGCCACACGTACCATCACAGCGGAGCCTGCAGGCAAAGCCCGCCAGCGGGGTAACCTATCGATTCAAGAAATTTTGGTTGTGACGTAATAGTCACGTGGCCGTCCGTCCTTCCGTCCGTCCCCACAGACTCTGCGGGAGGGGGAGGGGAGTCCTAAGACAACCCGACGGGGGTAGAGAATGCCACCTTTTCTTGGCGGAAAATCGCGCGGTGCTTTTGGGCAACCGGCGTTTTTCTTGGAGGGAAATCGCATGATCATCGTCGCTTTTGAAAAAGCTTCTTTAGCAAAACGATTGTTCGAGAATAGTGAAGTTTTATACTTGACAAAAAAACCATCTAATATCTATAAATGGAAAGAAAAAGTTCAAAAGAATACTGTTAGAAGGCGACAAGTTCAAGTTACGAAAGCTGCCTTCAAAGGACTTCAACGCTTTGTTTTCTTTACGGCGGAGAGCTTGGCCTGTTCTGAAACATAACCGAGTAAGTGATGATTTCTCTGCCATTATTTTGTGTTTGTTTATTTATAACAGTAGGTCTAAGCACAGTCGCAAGACAACTAGCTGCACAAGCATCACTTCATTGAGATTACGGCGAATAATTGCTTTCAATTTTGACTGTCGGGTACATCTCTTTGTGCAATTGTCGATTTTCTTGTCCTAGAAGTTTTCAATTTTCTTTTAAGCGAAGCAGTTGTCAGTTTGAAGCTATTTTATCCCAAAAGCTTCCGAAAGCAGTTTTGTGCGTTCCTCAAAGCGCCTAACTTTATATGGGCTTACTTCGCATCCGCAAAACTTATGCCGGCATAACTTAAAGCGTGTTTGGTGTTTGCTTGTTTTGAATCTTGATGGTCTCTAGTTTATAGAGAAAGAAATATAACAGTTATTTAAAAAACTATAAGCGAAGCAGTTGTCGGTTTAAACCTATTATATCCGAAAAGGTTCCTAAAACAGTTCTGTGCATTTCTAAAAGCGCTCGAATTTCAAACAATTTGCAGCCGCAAGACTTATGCCATAGAGTTAAGAATGTTTGGACGGTGTTTGTTTGTTTTCAATTTCGATTGTCTCAAGTTAGAGAGCGAAATATAAGGGTTACTTAAGTAACTATAAGCGAAGCAGTTTTGTGTTTAAAGCTATTTTATCCGGTAAGTAATGAGTGCTCCTCAAAGTGCTCGAATTTTTTAGCAGCTGCTAAAACCTACGCGACATTTCTTCGATAAGTTTATTACAAGTGCTTCGAAGCTCCCCAAATCCTTTCTTTCGGGTAATCCCAGTAAAATGCCGGTGAAATGCCAGTATAAATTTATGACCAGACTAATAGTGGCAGTTCATGTTATTTGTTAACATCCGAACGCGATGAAGATAACCCATTTAAACAGTCGTGAGTAAGTTTTATTTTGTTGTTGTAAATGAGCGCCGTTTCAAGTTCATTCAAGCGAACAGCCAATAATCCGAGGAGATTTGACAAGCCTTGACAGTTAATGACAGGATATGGAAACATTGCAAACACCAAGCAAGACAGCTCGTGAGTAAAATATGTGTTCAGGTTGATGCCCGGAAAAAAAAATAATCAGGCTGTGCTCAGCCTCTAGAATCACCTTTCGAGCTTGCTTTTAAAGAAGAGATCCCCAAAATATTGGAGGACAATTCGGAATACTTTCGGGCTTTTTGAGAAACAATTTTTGAAAGCCAACGAGCCAAAAAAGCCCCAAAATATATTTCAGACCGAAAAGTTTCAGGACTGTTTTTGAGAAACGAAGACCGGCCAGTTTATTGCTTGGCAGCTCCGCTTATAGGCTTGGCTAAATCTACATATTATAATAAGGAGGGCCGCAGGGAAACTATCACACATAGGACCTGAGACAGAAGGACTCTTTTTGTTTGGCACAACGCTAAATTGTGAGCGAAAAAATGCTGACAGTTGCAAGGCAATTATTATGTCACGAAAAATGGAGCGGAAAAGCCCCCAAGGTGATTGACGTGTACATGCAAGCCACTTTAATGCACGTTCTTCATTTCTAATAATTTACACTGGAAATGGTTGAAAAGCTAGCAATTTTTTACCGAAAATTGCCAAAAACGGGCACTATGCGCTGATAGTCGCCCGCTGGGGAGAGACACTATCGTGTCACGTGATCGAATTCTACCAATGGGAGCACGCCAAAATTTAGCGTTGTACTATAATCATAATTATTTCCCGGACCAGCGTAATTAGAGCAAGTAAGCCATCGAGCAACGGCAACAATAACAATAACGACGACTCTGACGAGAAAGGGAAAATGAATCTAAAGTTAAACTCCACAAAAATGAAACAGTTAACCGCCATTTGTGAATGTACTTAGGACGTTTAACATGGCATCCGCCGTCTTTTTCCAGATGATGACCGAATCTCTAGCATTGCCTATTCAGCTCCGGTATGTCACAGCGGAAATGACAAGTATTTGGTCAATAATATGAAAGCAGTCATGCAAGCAAAGCCACCTTCACTGAAATTTGGGCAACAGTTTGATATGACGTGCCATTGTTCATTTCATAGAATATAATGCTACTGTGACAACCATATTTTATCAGGTTGGTTTTTCAAAATGTTGTTGTTTCTCCCCTGGTGTTGGGTAATACACAAGATTTAAATCGAAATGAGAGTGTGCTTTGTACAGATACAAGCAAAGGCCACGGCTCGCACGCGAGGAAGAAGTGCAAAAGTTCAATTGTATTGCTCTCTTGCGGGTCGACCGGTGTAGGTAAGCCTGTGCACATTGCTTCTGGAAACTATAAGAAACTTTAAGATCGACGACGCAGCGGCCCCTGGAACGCTATAAAAACTTAAACTAGGATGCCGTTCTGTTCATAAACTAAAATAACATTAACATGCTTGGAGACGAGGCATCAGTTTTTAAAGTGAATTGCAAGAAAACTAGCTGTAGCACTAATAGGTTTACCATTTCAAGCATATCCAACACGTAAGTGAATGTAAGACCACCAATGATCACCAATCTATCAGCCAACGATATCGGCTGAATATACATGACTTCCGTCGATATGAATTTATTTTAAAGTTGCAAAGGTACAACACCAGTCAGCTATAAAAACCCATCATGCTCCAATTGAAAGCATCGGCTGGTCCACCTCTACTTTTCTGTCGAAGACCTTTAAGTGGTGCTACGATCAAAAAACTACTCTTTTTTTTCTTCGGATTTCGACGCTATGTTTACTAAACACTCCCCAAGCAAAATTTTAAGCCTTAATTTTGAGAAGAAGACTGTTTATTTAAACTGCAATTTTCCGTTTTAATGGTCCGCCATTATTGCACCAGAAAGGGTACCATAACGTCATTCACTCAGGAGCTGTTGAATGCAGTGTGTGAACACAGCTCACAAATTATGCAAAAGACGAGTTTGAGAGTCTGAAAGCTCAAAACTCCCGTGCTGCATACTAAATAAGGCACTTTCACACGGGCTGCATTCTAAAGCTCTTGAGTGAATGGCGTCATTATATCCTTTCTGGTGTAATATTATGGCGGACTTTTAAATTGGAAAATTGCAGTTTAAATAAACAGTCTTCTTTTCGAAATTAAGGCTTAAAATTTCGCTTGGGGAGTGTTTAGTAAACAAAGTTTCGAAATCCGAAAAAAAATCTAAGTGATTTTTTTATCGTAGTACCACTTTAAAGAGTAGGCTCCCACAGAAGAATTCGATTTCATTAACTTTCGATCTTGTTTACCTGCCAATACATCTGTCAAACATCTTGAAATTTGTGCAAGTATTTTGTACCTTATGACATAGTTTACGAGGAAAAACAACATGTACGAACCTTAAGGTGAAAAATTTAACATGTTGGCAGCTCATTTGCTCCTTCTCCTTTGAAGAACAACAGGTTTAGTACTGTAGTTAAAAAAAAAACCTCAAGATTCACGTTCTATACGCGACGACGACACAAAGAACTGCAATGCGAAGCAAGCGCAAAAATGCCTTTTCTGTGAAAGTTACTTCCGGCTGCGTCCTAGAGCCGTTGCGTCCTGGATCTGAAAGTGGGTATTTAGTGGGTAGGGGAAGCAGGCTTGAGAACTCATTTTTTTTTTAAAGAAGCCACTTTCAAATTCACTAATTATCAACACACGTCGTTTGTATCCGCGGGGCCGTTGTTTTACTAACAGGCATTCCACATTTTCCAGGCTGTCGAACACTCCGTTAGGTAGAAAAGTAATAGCGTTTGAAGATAAAAGTCTGTAAAGAGATGTCAATAAGGTTTAAAAAAAGTGAAAATCTGACATCTGGGTACTCTTACTGCGTCTTAAAAAAAAAAGCTCGTACGTCCAAGTCACAACGAACAGTTACGCTTCTCACTATCGCCAATCAATGCATCGAGCCCTTAAGTTTAGCTCAAGGAGCCAAAAGGTCGTGCACTAGATTGGTAGATTTCGATCCACTTTGTGGGTTTCGGTTTTGACGGATCATTGATTTTGCTTTTTATGATTGACGGCACTGAAAAACGCAATCGTCTGTTGGGTTTTGAACTTCATAGTTCACGTGCTATTGAAACGCGCAGTAAACTGCTAGGTTATGTTTAACCCTTTGAGCCCCAATGGTGATCATCATCAAAGTTCCCCTTGTAATGTTAATGCGCAATAAAGCAAACAGGTGATGAGAATTAAGGAAACGATCACCAAGATTAACCCTTTTGATATTTGAACATCTTCTCCCACGTAGCACTACAACAAATGTATGGTTGCCATTAAGGAGAATTGATATGTTGAGCGCCCAACCCTATTCTGCCTTGGGGGGGGGGGGGCGGGGGCACATTGTGCCCGCGCTGACTTTAATGAATTATAACTTTTAAACGGCTAGCCGAATAATCACCAAATCTCGTGACTTTTCCGAAAATTTATCAGAAAAAATTTTCCTGTGTCAATGACGTGTCTATGATAATTGACGTTTCCATAGCAACCGTCTCCTCAGAAGCGTATTTTGTTTATTTTCTGTCTTTTTTCAGTCTTTTTTCAGGTTTTTCCCCTTCGTTTGTAAGAAGAAGATAATTTTTACTTTTGTGTGCTTGTTTTGACTAAGTATGTTTCCTAGAACAAAATCACCTATTTTTTGGTGACGTCATTGTCAGCTGTATGACTGCAGGTTTGGGATTCAAGATGGCGGCCTCAAATTCAAAATGGCGGGTTTGTGACGTTATTGTGACGTCACGACACGTCATAATTGACACGTTATAAGCCCAATCTGTTAAGCTAATGACGTGCTACAAACATGAAAAGTTTAATCGCAAGAGCTTTAATACTTTTCGAGATCTGTAGGGGGGCACTTTGTGCCCCCACCCCCAGGCTCAGAAACGCAAACAAAGCCCAGGCAGAATAGGGTTAATGCGCCGTCTTATTTCAATAAGCGTCCCATTCCTAAAGGCACGGCTCTCATACATAAAGTCTTGTCATTGAGCGGGTGACATAGAACACACTAGTAAGTGTATTCCGACTTTCGACTTACCGACCGTTTCTCATTGTCCGTTTAATATCAAAGTTGAATGGTCATTACGGTCCGGATTTTTGTAAATAAGGGACGATTAAAAAAAAAAAGAAAATTGAAATACAAGAAAGTGATATACACATTATCACGTATTAATTACTAACTCCAACTTTTAATCTTCAGTCATCTTCACATCTTAAGTTTTCTCTTTCCCCCATAATTTCTTTTACTCCCCTCTACTTTTTGTAAAAGGAAAAAGATCAAAAGGTCTCAAACATTCATTGCGCCAAGGACTATGAACCTATTGCAACTTAACAACTGAATGTTATCCGTCCACATATATCAATCAGTAGCATCACTTATCATGCTTATTGCGAGTGACATGTTTGCTACTTTGTCGGTCGTTTTTTAACCTATCAAACTGAAATGTTGTTAGCAAAAGGAGTTGATTTTCGCTGAATTCGTGATAATTTTATAAGAATTTAGATCGGAGACATAAATGTACCATAGTTTTCAAAACGATGAGAAGTTGTGTAAACAGTGGAACAATTGCATTGATTATTCTGACTTTGACTGATACACATTGTCGTTCAGTTTTTTTTTAGAGCATTTTTATTTTTAATTGGCCACCATTTGTCAAGCTCCTTGCATATTGACCTGTATTGGGCTAAGTGCGAGTATTTATAGAACTGCTTTTATGTTGGGTGTTTTGATTTACATTAATTAGGCGCTGGCCTTGGAAGCATTTTGGAACTTTCCCTGAAAGAATTGTTTTGTATTCTTTGGTATTCTTTTTTGTGTTTTGCCTTTCTTATCACTTTAGATATTTTTTAGGGGTGGTTTTGTATGCATCAGTGTTTATTGTCGGAGAGAACGTAACAAAGTTTGTATAGAAACGCAACAAGTTGTAATTTGGAAACGGCTGAATTATTGACTAAGGGCAAAGTGACACGACAAAAAAGTCTGCAAATAAAGTGTGTCATGATGATACCCATATGGTTTAGAAAATTTTCTATGCAGTGGGCGAAAAAGACAATTTCTTTTTATTTACCAGGGGGTAACATCCGATACACTGTAACCTCCTAATACAATGAAATGATGTTGAATAGGTTATCAGTGCTCCCGATCAAGACTGTAACGGTCGAATGAGATTTTACGTTTAACATATTTAATGATGCAAATGTAGGGTATGTTGACAAAGTTGCTGGTGAGAAGTTTTCAAGGTTGTGCTAGTAGGTGTTGTATTGTTATAGAAAATCTGTACAACGATAGCAATTCCTTTTTGATATGTACGTATACGATCGCCTGTATCCCTATGCCACAAATTTAAATACGACCTTATCAAGGAAATATATTTATTTTAAAGCATTATTCCAAGAAAATCTTATCAACAACCTAGAATCTTTATATCTTGGTATTTTTGCCATGAGTTAATGATTACCCGTGGAATTTTTTTTTACTTTCGTTTTTAATTAATTACTATTATTTTGAAGGTCGTTAGCTGTGCGCAACACTTCTCTCACAGTTCTTCAAGCTTGGTCAGTTTGGCAAACACGCTTTCTGGTAGGACTGCAATAGCGTTGAAAGACAGAAACCTGTTCAAGGTAATCATCAGATAAGTGAAGTGGTAAAACAATTTCAAAATACTTTATGAGTTCAATTAGTGATAACAACTACCGCGAAAAACGAAGGAAGTTTCGACTGATCGTCAGTCATTCTAAAGTTCGAGTCCTTGAGTAAGGTCTTCATTTTCTTCAAGATCATTTGTTATCAGCACCTGCTCTTTTCAGTAGCTGTACGAGTCACATCATGGCGATGTTTTGTGAAAATTAATTGCTATGGTTACAAGATATGACGTCATAAGTACCTTGTGATCAAGCAATTTTTTACCCTTTTGCCTTTTTTTTACCTTTTTGGCAAAAATGTATGAAATCTCGACGCAATTCTCCCTAGCAATTAAAAGAAAATCATTTTATGATGATTTATATCATTTAGTAAAATCTAATTATAATTAGAATTACTTTTCACCTACAGATTTTTGAGCTCTGTCAAGTTGGCAAAGACGCTGTCGTTAAGAAATGCAATTCTGTTTCCAGTCAGATGCCTGTAAGAAAAAAGAATCTTTGTATTTTCCAAAGATACAAAACGTTTTCCCGTCGATCCTGTGGACAATTTTTTGACTTGGAATTATGCAATTTATTAAAGACCAAAATAGACTATCTATCCCAAGGAACCTCTAGGTATATTTTATGAATCTCGTAGTTCAAGCTAAAGTTAAGAAATACCGTAAACGATCTAATAAACACCCGGGGAGTTTAATAGAGAGAGGCGTCTATAACATTTTTCCAAACAAGTATTAAAACAAAGGTTCAACTTTTCTTAAATTCGAAGGCTGCTACATGATGAAAGTAAAGAAACTACATTAGAACATCGTTCTTGATATCCATAGCACCAAATCATCGTTTATTGCATTTAATTTCACTGTCTTCGTCAACATTAAAATGAATTTCTGGATGTATTTATCGGACTAGCTCGTCTGATTCAACCTTCTGTTCGCAAAAAAGCGTTTACTAGACAGGGGCGTTTATTAGCTAAGAGGCATTTATTAGAGAGGGACGTTTACCTCAAAATGCCTATTTCAGAGGGTGCGTTTATCGGTTACGAGGCGTTTTTGGAGAGTGAGCGTCTAAAAGTTCATTTACGGTGGGAAATAACGTCATAATCGCTTAAAAACTGTCCTGATAGGGCTGCACTAACTTGGCTGATGTTTGCCATGAGAAAACATTCTGGAACGTTGTAGGTCACTTAACCAAAGCCTAATGTCAACTTGTACTGGCATGAATACATGTACAACACAACCTACACTAAATCGCACCAAGCTATTAGTTTCGTTCTAAAATTAAAGATAAAAATGAATATTTAAATGATCATAATTCTGTCGTTCTCAATACCACTTAAATGATATCAAAGCGAATGGATTAAACACTTTTCACTTACAAGAGTTCCAGATTTCTAAGGTTGGCAAACACGTTGTCAGGGAGTAGAGTAATTTTGTTAAATGCAATATTTCTGCAATTAAGTGTATGTTACTGTGAGTAAATTAAAAAGAACAAAAGCATAAGGACTCCGTACTAAACCCCTAAGTCCTACATGAATATCGACACCCAAAACTTACGTTTTAACCCAACTCATGCACGCTAAAGTGATCAAACTTAATTGGTGACTTTTCCTAACAATCACCTAACTTAGAAAAATTTGACATAGCAATTCCTTGCTCATCGAATTTGACGTTACCTTGGTAACCACATTTTGACAGACATTTTTTCGGAATTTTGAAATCTCTTTTTAACGATAAATTATAACTTTCTTGCGTTAACGCTAGATCGGTTTAGTGTTCCGTTATAGATTTGATTATTTTTGGTCAATTGTGGTGCTTTTCGGAGATTTCGCACAAAAATCGAGCAAGCCAAAATGGCGGATCAAAGATGACCGCCGTTTAAGGGCAGTTATAAAAGTGATTATTTTATAATGTAATCACAGTGGCGATTTTTAGGATTGATTAGAGAGTTTCGAGAGATTTTAGAGGTTTTTGCATTGACTTAACAGCAATTTCGATGCTCGGGAATTTGATTCCGTTTTTGTTGCCATCAGAGGTTTAAACATGTGATATAAGCATAAAACTTTACAAAGTTCCCGTAAGGGGTCCCTAAAGGCAGATTCTACTCTTCCATCGCATGGGCTCTGCTCTTATAGCAAATTGCAGTCAGAATCACCGGCAGCTTACAAAAGGCGATTTGAAATGACACATAAAAGACGTCACAGAATCACGACTGAAATCCCTGTGTAAACGGGCATGAAAAAATCCGTAAGAAGTCGACAGCTATCAGACGTGACGCCTGTGCAATAACCAACAGAATCCCATATTGCACCTGTAGGTTGTGCCGGCTAAACACAGTATGAAGGTTATAATTACCTTGTCCAATTGAACGGCCACGGATCCTTACGTTCAAAATCTAAGAAAACCGGTCCTTGTGCGTCCATTCGCTAGTTGTCTTTTCCTTTTTACCTTCCCCAAACCATTCTAAGCCCTTTACTCTTTAATCAACATAAACCAGATATATTAGGGCTGCACGTTTATGTAGCGTATATTGGTTTTCTATCAGTTCCCTGACACAACTGTCCTACAAAAGCGAGCGAGTAGTAGTCGAACATATCGCGATATAACCGTTATTTTGTTTGGCATTATATGTAGCGGACGTTTGAAAAACTGCACGCACTTTGCGCATCATCTTTTATACACCTTATATCGCGTATTCAACAAATTGTCACTATGCCCATATATGGTCAGGAAACCCTCAATATCTGTCATCCGTACATGAAAGATATCCAGCGATATAAGTGGATGACCATATTTGAAAGTGCACTACAGATCTTCTTTCACGGCTTGTTAGGGCGGCCATTTTGAAAAGCGAGGGAGTTTAAGCAGTGTTTTCCAGAAATTTAAAAACACCCTGACAGAAATTTTCCAAGATTTGATGCTCAGAGAAAGTCGACGATTATTTGCTTCAGCTTACGTGGATATTCAACGGTTGATTTGGAAATTTTTAAAGTGAGAACTCAACCAAGAAAAACCTTTTGCTAGCGAAGCAGAAACTTCAAACTTGCTCACGGAAAGTTGTTACTTGTTGGTTTTGCACCGGAATGAAATCATCCCGGGGTAAACACATTTCAGCTCCAAATCATGTAAACACTTACAGGTAAATGACCAGACACCGAGAAAGTCATCCCGGGATGAGATGAAAGTAATCCCGGGATGAAACTCATCCCGGGATGAAACTCATCCCGGGGTGAAATAACTCATGTAAACGAGGCCTCAGCCAACTCGGCCTACGGCCCGGCGTCGGCTAAGTATCAGGTTATACTCCACGCGATTTCGCAAGATAATTGTTAGATATTTACATTACAATATTGTATTTTATTATTCAACAAATTGTCACTATGCCCATATATGGTAAGGAAGCCCTCAATATCTGTCATCCGTACATGACAGATATCCTGCGATATACGTAAATGACCATATTTGGAAGTGCACTGCAGATTTCTTTCATTGCTTGTTTGGCGGACATTTTGAAAAGCGAGGCAGTTTTAGCAGTGTTCTCCGGAAATTTTAACTCCCTGGAAGTAACTTTCCACTATTAAATGCTCTCAAAAAGTCAACAAGTATTTGCTTCAGCTCACAAAGATATCCAGAGGTTGACTTGGAATTTTCATAGTGAGAACTCAACCAAGAAAATGGTATTGCGAGCGAAGCAGCACACTTGCTCACGGAAAGTTGTAAAGTTGAAAAGACTTTAATTCACAGGAAGAGGACTTATTCTCGGTGAGGTAGCAGTATTTTTTACTCTGTCTTCTCATTTCCACACATGTGTTTGTAAATAAGTCTTTTTTAAGTGAAAGGTAGTAAACTTCGTATTCTTGAAGTTCTGTTTTGATTTTTATTACGTGTTGCTAGCTTTTAGCGTTTTCATCATAGAACCATAGTTTTCTCGTTATGAAAATGGTAGTCGATGAGAATTTGTTGAATAATAAAACAATTATCTTGCTCAATCTTGCGGAATATCCCCTGATTTAGCCAACTCGGCCTACGGCCTCGTCGGCTAAGTATCAGGTGATATTCCACGCGATTTCGCAGGATAATTGTTAAATATCCCTGCTATACCTTATATCGCAAAATATAGATTGTTGACTGTGCCAGATCTTAATTTCTTCACTTACAGCCTTTTTAGAAGTATTAGCTTGGCAAAAACCCTTCCTGGTAGATACGAAATAGCGTTTGCAGACAATTCTCTGTCAATTAAAAGAAATGAATAAAATAGGGTTTACACATTGTCATATCAGAGTTTTGGATTTGTCAGTTCCTGTCAATGGTATCGTATAGAAATACTTTCTTTAATATCGTCGATTTGACTATAATTATAGTCAACAATTACTTATTCCAATGTAAGATATTGTTGCCCTGATTATCTCGAGTACTTATTGTCCTTTACATATATAGATTTCTGTGAAACTTTGCTGGGAGTTCTGAGAAATTTTGGCCACCGAGGGCAAGAATGTGTTCGAACAACGAGAAGAATAACAAGACATAACGTCTTTGATTCACATTCGACGCACTTAAAAACTTTAAAACGATGTAAGCGCTGTTAAAATTTTGTTAAAACTGCGGAATATATTTCGCTCTTCGAGCCTCATCAGCCACTAAATAAAATTGTCGAGGGGATAACAGTAGCAGGTAGCGAGATACCGGCAGCGTTTACCTCTGAACCCAAGTGTTATGGAGGATGTTCTTTCGATGAAAAGGAGAAGAAGATACTGAGTTTACCTCCCAAATTCGCTGTATACAACGGAGTAAACACAACTCAGTGTGAAGCTGAAATCGAGAAAGGGTTGGCAAAGCTGAGATGGACAAAAAGAAAGCAATTTGAGATGGATGGAGAGAACAAAGACCAAACTGAAGAAGAAAGGAGAGCCGTTTACGACATTAAGAGTAAGACATTTGTTTTTTTGTAGCATGAAGGCAACAGATCTCCCCTTCAACAAAAGGGTACATCTGCCGGAGCCCCTTGAAGAGAAGTCAGACATTGCAATACAAAATCTGAAGGTAAAGTTAAATCAGATAACAGCAGAGTACGTTGAAGGTGAAAGGCTCGATAAGTGGAACAACTTGAGGAAAGATGAAAGAGAAGGCTTAGTATCCCTGAAGAAGAAAGTGCAGACCCAGGAGAGTGTAGTGTTTCAACCAGACAAGTCAGGTCGATTTTCCTTGGACAGCATAGAGAACTATAAAGCTGCCTCTCAACCTCACATTGTTGACAGCATCATAATTACCAAAGATGAGCAAGATCGGTTACAACAGCTGGTCAATGCACATTCGGTTTCGTGGGCTCGTATTTTGAGTGTAGGGAGTGAAACGAGTAATGGAGTGAGGATAAAGAACAATATGATAAGTAATGACAGCTCAGTTGTACCACTATACACTCTATGCAAAGATCATAAAGACTGTAGTGATGAGTACCGCGGTCCTCCTGTTAGACCAGTGTGCGGGGCGGTGGTAGGCTACAATTGCAAGCTTTCACACGTGATACTGGCTGAAGTATGGACGTCAAGAGAAAACAGCGCCATATGTATGAGTACGGAAGACATGATAGCTGAAAAAAGCAGAACTAACAAGAACCAGGAGGATGACGGTTTGATTATTGGATCTACTGACGTGGTAGCGTTATATCCAAGTCTGGATATAGATTTCACCATCGATAAGGTGTGCGAAGTGTTCTTTGAGAGTGACATCAGTATTCAAGGTATCGATTATGCAGAGTTGGCTTTGTACCTAGCTGTGACGACGTCACCTGAGGTGCTAACAAAGCTTTGCATAGCTGGTGTATGCCCAACGAGGAAGACAAATAAAGGGAGACCGCCCACGATTACTGCAAGTGGGAGTGAAGAACAAAAGGAGAAGCGCCTTAAGCCATGGAATTTACCGGTCAGACAACCGGATGAACGTGCGAGACGTATAATGCTAAGAGAGGCACTGAGGGTAGCGTTAACAGTGATTATGAAGAACTACGTGTACACCTTTGATAACGAGATCAGGAAGCAGACCAAAGGCGGCCCGATTGGCTTGAAGTTGACTGGAGTACTGGCCCAGATCTTCATGATTTGGTGGGATAAGGAATTTACCGCGAGGCTTGACGAAATGTCCGTCGTGGTGAGAATGAACAAACGGCATGTGGATGATATCAACTTGGCTGTACAGGCAACACCACCTGGAATGAGGTACGAGAACGTTCAAACCTACGTGGATGAAAGTTCCGTTACTGAGGATGGAAGAGTCAGTAGTGACGAAAGGACAATGGCGTTGATTAAACAAGTAGGAAACGACATCCACCCATCGATACAACTTGAAGTAGACTATCCATCTAAGCACCAAGACGGAAAGCTACCTATCCTCGACCTGAAGGTATGGGTAGAGTCAAGGGAGAAGAAAACGGAGGGATCTGCCTCAAGCTGGAGCACCAAGAGGATAGTGCTAACCCAAGAAGTCCTAAGAGTTCTAATGAACTGTAGCAAGTTATTACCATGGGAGAGGGTAGTATAAATGTTAATGAGATGGTCCTGAGGATGCAGTACTCGGGGTATAGCAAGAAGTTCAGATATGAGGTTGTCGACTCGGCCCTCAAGGCGTAAAAAACAAGGAATGAAGCAGATCAAAAAGGGGAACGACCGAAAGAGTGGAGGAAAGACGAACGAGAACAAGAAAAGGTGAGGAAGAAAAACGACTGGTACAAGCGGGGCGGAAACGAGGCAGTCATCTTTGTGCCAGCTACACCGAATTCACAGCTACAGAGGAAATATCAAAAAGAGATAAAACGGCAAGGTTTCAAGATCAAAGTAGTACAAAAGGCTGGTATTGCAATTAAGACATTACTCCAGAGATCTGAGCTGTGTAAACCGCGACAATGTGAAAGAAAAGACTGCCGGGTATGTAGAACGGATGGAAAAGGACCGTGTGATACACAGAGCGTAACATATGAAATCAAATGTACCGAGTGTAACAACATCTACGTGGGAGAAACATCAAGAAGCGCGTATACCAGAGGGAAGGAACACGAGAAGTCACTTAGCAATAAGGAAGAGCGATCGGCCCTATGGAAACATTGTAAGGAGAAACGTAACAATGAAGTGCAGAGATTTCAAATGAGTGTTACCGGTCTTTACCCTAACGACGCTATGCTGAGGCAGATATCTGAGGGTGTGAGGATAGAGAAAGTACCCGGAGACTCCTTAATTAACTCTAAGAACGAGTGGAACTTTTTCCAAATTCTGCGCGCGGTAATCCCGCATGGCCGCGCGCTACCATCAGAGTAGGACATCCCGTGACGACTAACATGGAGTCAAACTGTGGGCTATTCCAATGGTTGTTACATGAACATTGTTACATTTTAGTAGTTCTTACATGACCAATTTGACAATTTTATTTAGCGGCTCACGAGGCTCGAAGCGCGAAATATATTCCGCAATTTTCACAAAATTTTAACAGCGTTTTTATCGTTTTAAAGTTTTTAAGTGCGTCGAATGTGGATCAAAGACGTTATGTCTTGTTATTCTTCTCGTTGCTGGGAGTTGCTTGTGTAAAACATTCCATAGATGGGTCAGAATAAATGTTGTTTACTTTTGGTCTGCTGATGGATTTGCCAGGAGACACTTAATGGTTAAATAAGTTGCGATCTTGATGACTTTCTAGTTGACATGGTCGCACTTCCGTAGACATGTTTAAGCGGCTCGTGAAACCGCCTTCGGTAACAGCCCAAAGACAACACTACAAAATGTTATTTACCAAATATGTGGGGATGTGTTTTGTGAGATATAGTAAAAAACAGTGAAGTATATAACTACGAGACTTATGTAGACATACTGATCGTGCAAGAAAACAGTCTCCCTCAAGTACCACCAAACTACAAAATAAAATACCTTTAACTTTTGCTATGTGAAAGGTTGCGTACGCAAAGCAGGCTTTCTAACCCTTCGACCCGACAGACTGTCCAACGCTTTGTCTGTTTTTTTTTTTAGCTTTTTTTTTCAGCACCTGCCTCTTTCAATAGTTGTATGCATATCCCTTAAACACTTTAGGGCAAATGCATGTTTTTTTTTCGGTGAAAAAATTGTAAAATTTTAATTATGTCAATCTATATCTACCGTGAAAAATTCCATTGCCGCGGTTTTTCTTCATTTCTTATTTTGAGTAGTCTAAGATGACAGCCCAGACCCCCAACCCCCTCCCCTCCCCCAACAGCGAGGCACTGTATAATATTCACCTCATCTTGTTGAGCACATATTAGGCTTTAATTAAATGGAAGGAAAATCTTTTCGTCCATTCTCGTCCCCAGAGCTGCGATCCTTTTGGCCACCGCCACGGATCGAGAGTTCTGGTAGGACAGAAAGCAGGAAGTCCGCGAATCACGGTCTTCCGGCTTTCTGCGCAGCCTCAGAAATTTGAAACAATAACGGTTACCATCGGTTACAAAAATGGTCAGTTATTGCACTTGCCTGTTATCCTGGCCCCCGCCAGAGCTCTCGATCCGTGGCGCTGGCCAAAAGGATCGCAGCTCTGGGGACGAGAAAGCTTTTCGTCTTGCAGTTGTGCCTCCCGTATATGAGTTTCGTTTTTAGTGTTTTGTTATTTCTTTATGAGTCTGCACAGACACAGTACAACATCTTCATTCACGTCCCCGGATGTGTATTTCAGTTTACTTACAGCTCCACCAGATTGGTGAAGTTATCAAACGACTCGTCGGTTAAGAATGTAATATCATTTGAATACAAATCCCTGATAAATAATAAGAAAAGAAACAAGAAAGGCGCAATTTAGTAAAACAAGTCATGTTTCTCTTTCTTTTAAAAACACTTGCAAAGGGGCTATTCTCGAAACGTCTAAAATTCTCACAGTGTTTTTTAAAGCACCGGCCTAATTTACATCTACATATAATAGTGTGCTTACATCACATAACGTAAGCTAATGAACCGTAACATGACGTAACGCAACGTAAAGTACCGTTACGTAACGTTAGCCAACGTAACATAACATATCATCACAACTTGACGTCATATCATACTTTACAAATACTGGCGTTAGTTAATGTCCGATATTGGGCGGCTATTGAAACAAGAATATTTTACAAAAAGTGAAAAGAAAACAAACAAACAAAAAACAAAAACAAAAATAAGACCTCTAAAAGGATGAAACAAGTTAAAATTAATATAAAATGTTAAAAAACTCCTATTCTAAGTGGCTGACATTGTAATCGAATACACCTTCCACTAGGAAGTCCCTTTCGCTTAGTCGGTATTTGACTTAATAATATCTGATGGCTGTGGCTGACAGAAAAATGGCTGAAGACGGATTACCTATATGGAATAGGGTATGTATCCTCTTTGAGTAGGTAGTTCGAAATCCAGTCTCTGCCATCGTTTTGTTTCCTTAGAGAAACCTTACCCCACATTGTCTCTCGCCACCCAGGTGTATAAAATGGGTACCAGTAACATACTGCTGGGGGTAGCCCTGCAATGGACCAGCATCCCATACAGCGGGAGTAGCAATACTCTTGGTTGCCTCATGCTACAGAAACCGGGTTAAGTTACGGTCGTGCGGGGCTCCTTGGCTCGTGTGCGACTTTACCTTTCACCTACCTATCCTTTCTAAGTACTTGATTTGTTTATAACTTAATGTTTATATTTGTTGATAAGTACTGTAGAATCCCACCTTACGGCCACAACGTTAATACGGCCACCTTGTCGGTCGACCGCTGTATGTTGGCTCCAACAATGCTTATCAATTATTTTCTTATTCAACAACCCCTCCCCCCTCTCCGTAATCCGGTTTGTGGTCCTTAGGTGGAAAGATTGCTTAAGGTGTCTGAAAACAGTTTGCATGCGCTCTACGATTTGTACTGCTGACGTGAGTAAGTGAACGCACAAATCTTTAACCCTTTTCAGACCGAGCTTTTTTTGGTCTTGTGGAACCGGGGGGTGGGGGGCGCGCATTCCACCCCCACCACTTAACTCCGAGAATATTGACGCTATGACGCAAAACTTAAAGGACAGATAGTACGTCCAAAAGCGTTTTCATTGAGGTCAGCAACATCAGCTGATGACGTCATATGACGTCACAATAACTTTTTTCTTTGTTCTCCGCCATCTTGGATTTCTTCAATTTTCCAAAACCTTCAAAAACCCTCAAAATTGATCAAGAAGTGATCAAAATTAATAAATTAGTATATGTAATCGCATGAGGCCGAGTAGAATTAAGGATAAATTTTCACGCGTATTTTCAAAGGTTTCACAAAATTGCCCGAGTCGAGCAGCAAGTGAAATTTATCCTTTATTCTTCGAGGACTCAATGCGATTACTTGTTTATAACACAGAGGGAAAAATTTTCGGAAAACTTTCTATGC
The DNA here is from genome assembly GCA_964017195.1 of Siderastrea radians. Lineage (NCBI taxonomy): Eukaryota > Metazoa > Cnidaria > Anthozoa > Scleractinia > Rhizangiidae > Siderastrea > Siderastrea radians. Next base: position 19,709,496 of record OZ024899.1, read on the forward strand.
ACGTTGAAACACAATCAGCCGGCCCTCAGAATAAAAGTACCCGCTCGTAAACAATTCATCACACAAGCAGTTTAACTATTGCTCAGCGCACAGAACAAGAAAGACTGACCATTATGTACATCCTAAGAGATAAATACACTTCTAGTTTATTGACAAAACATATTTAAAACTCAAACTAAGTAAATTTTTATTCACATGAGTTTCGAAGCTTCCTCTCGCTGGAAAAATTATCGACCACGTCACTCCAAAGTTTTCACTAGTCTTAAAACAAATAAACATTTGCTGTTTCCCGTGACACATATAGGTTCACCTTTTGGAATTTCTCTTCAAGCTAAGACCCGATTTCCATACCATTTTTACCAACCCGGTTATCAGTCAAACTTTAAAGCAAAACTCAAAATCAAGACGCCTACAAAAAGCAAATGGCGCGCTCAGCCATTCAAAGGCGAGTAATTTTGGCGCTTGGCCACTCAGGAATTAGTAATTTTGCCCTCGTCCGAAAGAAAATTAAGAAAAAATGCCCTCTGTCTCAACCAATCAGCATTCAGTAATTTTGCCCTCTATGCTATAAACACGGAAATGGTCTAAACATGTAAAATTTACTTTAAAAAGTAATGATTTTTGGTTGAAAAGAGGGAAATTCAAAATTCATAAAAAACTGCTTGTCAAAAAGTGGTTTTCCATGGCAACGTCAAGCTTAATAGACAAAGACTTGCCATACAGAATTGTTGCTAGTTAAATTTCAGGAAAAGTCATCAAGTTTGGTGGCTTTAGCTTGCTTATTAAAAAGCTATAAACTTCCAAAGTTCGTGCAACGTATGCCTAGCTAACCAGAACATTGTGACTGCATAGTTTAGCAGAAATACATTCACTTTGTTTTCTACGGAACCGCTCATTGGAATTCCATGAAATCTGGTAGAGTAATAATAGTTCACAATTAAATTTGGTCGAGTACTAGTTCAGAAAAAGCGTAACTTGCCTACAAACAAAAGATAAATGATAACTGAGATAAATGATGGAAAAAATCTATATGACTAGATTTTCTGAAAATAAATCAAACCCATTATTTAATGGTGGTTTATTACCAGGCGTGTTGCCATGGCAACGGTACTTAGCTCAATAAAACATATCAAAATATAGTCTTTTAACTGGTTGAACTAGCTTACACCTTGCCAATTTTGGCCCCCCAACTGCCACTGGTTTGAAAATAACAATTAATAATAAGAAAACTGTGTTCTACAACCTTAAACATATATATTAACGCTATTCAGAGCGGGCTTTTTTCGACCTTCTAGGACCGGGGTGGGGGGGGGGGGGTTCAGTTAAGGACGGTACCTGCTTTTGTTACTGCACATTAGTTCTGCGCATCTCGGGATATTCAGGTTTCTTAAGGAATTTGCCCACTAATACAACAATATTTTTGCGCAGTTTAAGACTAGGTGGAATAAGGAGACCTTAGCAAGGGCTCTCAGAATCCAAAAAGAAAAGTGGGGGTAACCATGCATTTTTTCGGAGATAATTGAGCTTAAATTTGTCATATTTTAACGCTTTTTTAGAATTGTGGTTGCTTAATTATCTCTGAAAAATGCGTGGTTACCCACATTTTCCTTTTTGGATTCCAATTACCCTTGCTAAGATCTACTTTTTCCTCATAGTCATTACCTTTGCAAAAACACATCTGTTTTAGGAGGCACCGTCCTTACAGTTACATAGAGGGGGCTTCCCCCTACGTAACTTTAAAACCGCTTACGCTATGGCCACCAAATTTACACAGGACAGTGTATGCGCCAATTCTAATCACGGCAAGTACTGTGATGTCACTGTGACGTGTATGTCGTCGTTATGACGTCATTTATATGATTTTATTGCCTGAAAACGTATTTAATCAAGATTTCCATCAGTTTTGGATGCGTATTCACAAACTTTGACAGCAGCATGTCAAAAAACCTTCCAATGTCTCTATAGGGTTTTATCTTTACTGGTAACAGTAATGATGTCATTATGACGTAATGATTATTGAAATAACCAACTAAAACTCTCAACAATGCATACGTCATAAACAAATTATAAAAGTTCTGAAAACATTTCCACAGATCGATGCTTGCACAAACGCTAGCGAGTTAAGACATTTTGTCACCATAGTAACGGTATGTAATGTCATAGCTACGTCATAAACGTAAACTCATTGTTTCACTTAGAAGCTGTAAAGCAAAAAAATACTTTTGTTGGGTATAAAGGACATCTATAATCTATCTTCTGAATGTATTTTGGGAAGACATGAAATTATTCAGATAAATTTCATATTAGAGATAAATGGCCATTTTGGTGTCGGCCATCTTGGATCCGCCATCTTGAATTTCTTTAAATTCATCTGCTTCATTTAATAAACAAGAAAATGAAGCCAGTTGATTGTAAAAAAGTTTATTTAATTAATTAACAATGTCATACACTTGAAATTTATAGCAAATAGTGAATTTATAGGGCGAAAGTCCGTCATCTTGGATTTTCACGTTTTAAATTTCACGTTTTCCTCAAATTAGCGTTAATTTCCTTTTCTTAGTGAGCGGTTATTCCAAAATGATAAATTGTTGTCACAATTATTGTAAAAATACAAGTTAGATTAGAAAACATTAAAATAGTAGCGATTAAAGCAAGAATCGTGATTTTTTAAAAAACATGGCTATTGGACACAAGAAGCACATGCCAAAATGTTTCCTGTTAATTTTTAGTGGTAAACGGTTACGAAATTACACAACTTCAAAGTTGAGGCGGGCTTCAATCCCCCCTCCCCCTGTCTGAATAGAGTTAAACAATATTAACTGAATATTACTATTAGCTGAATCATGAGCAATGTTAGCTGAATAATGAGCAATATTGACTGAACATTAACTGAGTGTATGGAAATAAAATTGCAAAACAAAAGACTTAACAAAGTCATAGCGGCTAATAAACACACGACGGCTATGAATGGACACTTACATATCTTCAGTTAATGTCGGGGTGCATTCAATAATGCGGGCAAGTGATGTGGCATTCCTGCACAAAAGTGTATTCAAAGACTTCCATGACAATGAGCGGGCACATTGATGTCTACAATCTATATAATGAAAGCAATATGCAAATCAGATTTTTGAAAACTATTGTTTTAGTGGAAAATAGACTGCTCGTAAAGTTCATACGAAACTTCATCAGGGACTCGAGTGGCGTATTTCCCATATCCTCACTGGTGAGGATATCGATGAAGTCATTTCCCACTCTAACACTGTTGTTTGTGCAAAAATGCTCTTCTCTATATAATAAAAAGGAAATTACACGGTGGCTTGAAGATATGAATTTTATTTTCTCGTGGAAAGAAGCAATATTTTACTCACTCGCTGCGCTCGCTCGTAAAATATTGTTTTTACCACTCGAAAATAAAATCCATACCTTCGTGCCGCTGCGTAACATCCTCTATATATGACACCTCAACAAATGGGAATATTCTTTTACTCTGATAAATATAGCACAGGTGTCTGCGTTTGACACGATGACAAGGGCTACAAAATCAACAGATGTACCCTCGAACGTACAAGGAAAGTCACAACCTCGCCGTGGTACAAGGAAGGGGGGAGTTCATGGAACCCCTCCCCTTTGGTTTTGTTGAGGTATACATTATGGGTTGTGGCACTGCTGGGAGCCCGTGTCGTCATCCAAGATGGCGGCCAGAATTGTGGGGAATTCAAGTTTTAGTTATTCTGGACAGGCTTATTGTCACTCATTATCAACATGAACGAGCATGTCTCAAACTTGTAAATAAAAAACAAAAAGAAACATATCCTTTAGAAAGGTTTATTTGGAATCTACAAATCAACATACGGTCAAAAAAACCTATTTTGTTGAAATTACCCCAGTTACTGTATGTGCTAACAGTCTGAAAGGAACCTAGGCATTGTACATTATCTCTTACTATAAGGTTCAAAATTATTGCTCAACGTCTACCAGTTTCTACCTTGACAAAGGAAAATCTCACCGATGAAAACGACAGAGAAATGTTTTTTATCAGTCCCATAATGGCTACTTGCTGTGCAACTGTAGTTTCCTTCCTCACTGAGTGTGATAGTTGCAGTGTTTGTTGAATTTGCCAACACAGTAGAGTTCTTTGTCAGTACTATGTGCAGGGGAAGGGTTCCAGTGGCCGAGCACCAAAGTTTGTAGCCTGGGTATGCACGGATAATGGGAGCTGGATCTGGTAACGTTATCTTTGGTGAAGCTTGAATGAGAAAATTTATTAAATTAATGTGATAATTTACGTTATGTAAATTCACACTTTAACTTGAACAAATAATGCGAAACATGCATGCATAAATCCATCCATCCATCCATCCATCCATCCATCCATCCATCCATCCATCCATCCATCCATCCATCCATCCATCCATCCATCCATCCATCCATCCATCCATCCATCCATCCATCCATCCATCCATCCATCCATCCATACATACATACATACATACATACATACATACATACATACATACATACATACATACATACATACATACATACATACATACATACATACATACATACATACATACATACATACATACATACATACATACATACTTGATTGACTTTCCCCAAGGGGACTTTTCAGAGACAGTAATCCTAGTTAATCCTATTTACAATATTTACACTATTTATAATTACACTTACCGGTATGTTAAATTATCAAACACTTATATTAAATTCTAAAAAAAAAACAACAACAAACAAACAAAAACGGGTTTAAGATTGTGCTTAAGAGATAAAACTGAGTTTATAACTTTAAGAGTACTTTCCAGTGAGTTCCATACACAAACTATTCTGTAGTAAAAAGTTCTCTGGCCGCTAGTAGTTTTGAAAAGTGGAATGTTCAGCTTTTGTGAGTGTCTGGTGGTACGCCCGCTTATTTCTCCGCGCTTGATGAATTTAGATGAGAGATACTCTGGTACGCGGCGTGTCAGGCATTTAAAGGCCATGGTAGCGGTACGAAGATACAGCTGAGTTGCTACTGGTAGCCAATATAAGTTCTTTTAGAACACTGGGAAGGTGTAAGAGGTCAACCTCACTAGACCTTCGTCGGTTTTTCTTTTTTTCTTGAGAAATATTCCTGTGTATTAAAATTCTAATAAATAAGTAAGTAAATAAATAAATAAATACATACATAAATAAAAGAACGAACGAACGTATGAATGACTGACTGACTTCTCGACTGAAAGAATGACTGACTGACTGAATGACTGACTGAATGACTGACTGAATGAATCAATCAATGAGCTAACGAACGAACGAATGAATGAATAAATGAATGAATGAAGGAATGAATGAAAAGGTGACTGAATGGATGGATGAATAATAAATAAATAAATAAATAAGTAAGTAAGTAAATAAACATGTAACTGAATGAATGAATGATTGCACTGATAGGTGGTTTGTTATTAACTTGCATCTCACATAAATCTCTTGTTAAATAATCCTTTTTTTTAATGACATCTCAAGTTGTTGTTATTTTTTCCACTACTAACTCCTTTTGTTCTGATTTATATTTTAGGCATCAAGTAACGTTTTATTTGTACTTACTAGCAGGTACAGCAGTGAACTCTATAAGAAATCCTCTTCCCTCAAAATAGAACATGCCAGTCTGGAATGTTATCACTGCCGTGTCACCACCCACAACAAACTCTTTGCCAGCGAGCTCTCCACCGCAGTAATATTTTTCACCAACGCCCTCATTGTTCACTGTTATCTTTAAGTAGTCCCAGCTGCAAAAAAAAAAACAAAAAAACAAAAAGAAAAAAGAAAAAAAGAAGAAGGAGAAGAAGAAGAAGAAGAAGAAGAAGAAGAAGAAACAAGCAAACAAACAAACAAACAAAAATTATCTCTGTTCCTAGCTCTCATACTAGGCTGCACCTCGAGTAACTCTTACGCTTTCTTCGTGCTCTTCAAGCTTCCCGCGTGGCTCTTAGCTCGATATACGTATGCTAAGCATGGCCTAGTTGTTACATATATAGTATTTATGTAATACAGTAACATTGCTTTTATTAAAATGAATTATTTACCATTCAACTGGTGTAATCCTACGAAGCAAGTTAAAATCTTGAAACGTAATTTTGGTTGCCATGCCTTGCAGAATAGGAACTTTGTAAACACAGTGCAGACTATCTGGGTAGCCGTTGGGATATCCGGGACTTGTCAGTGTATTGTTTCTGACTGACCCACAACCTTTTGGAGGAAATGTGCAATAAACGAAGTGATTTCAAAGGTACGGAATACGACCGATAAAAGTCTGGCGCAGAAGGTTTGATGATAGATGTCAGGGATATAGTGTGATATTAATAGGGCTAGGATAAAGATATTTTTTGTAAAGAAAAAAAAGACATGGTTCACCAGAAGAATCGAGCCAGTTTTCAGGAAAAAAAATCTTAAAAAGGCTAACGGAAATCAGGTAAGTGTTAAATTTAATAATGCACTAGATAACTAATGTGCAAAACTTGCAAGGTAGGGAAGTTAGGGAAGCCTTTGGCGAAAATTAAAAATTAACATTAACATCTATGAAGTTGTGTTAGGACCTTTGAAGCACCATTATGAGGACTGACTGACCCACAGAAGACATAACAGGCTATCTGTTAAAGGTCAAAGCATTCTAAAATACTTAAAAATAACATTTAAAAATAGCATTTTAAAATAGAACGGAGAAAACCCAAGGTGGGTGGGAGGATGGGCTGCAAACACACATCTCCTTCAACAGGCACCCTTACCACAGTGTTTTTGTAACTTTGCCTGTACCTCCGATTACTGACTAAACTAAAATCGTTGTAGTTCATACAATTGTTGTGTATAACAATATACACAACTTATTTAACCTAATTAAAGCACATATTGCCACCTTGGCAATATATGCGGATTTGATGAATATGTGTGAGAAAGTTTTTATTGCTTCGTAAAAATTCTATCTAAAGACCTGAAAATTTTGCTCAATTATGCAGATTGTACGATTGAAGATTTTAGATCAAATTGGTAACATATGTAACTGAGATAGACTGGGTCAAGTGTCGACATAAAAGGTAATTCCTCATTGCTCACCTGGAGGAGAAGCCAGAGTGGCCTTGTCAGTCCACAGGAACAGGAGCAATGAGAGCAGCATTCTTATTTTGTCCCAGATGTTTATGTTTTGGTCCATGATCATGACAAACACAACTCACTCCTGTAAACAAAGATTATAGAAACAAAGTAAAATTGCATGCCACAGAAATGAAGGAAAAATGCAGCAAAGATGGAAAGTATTTGTTTTATCCTAAAAAAAAGGATTCCATGAAATTCAATCCACTGTTGCAAAATAAATGAAATACCAAAGTTTTTCACTGTAAAGCAAGCCGTTAAGCTTCTAGCTTTGAGTAAAATGACATTGAAATTGCCTTATTCATAATAGAAATTTCTACTTTTGCACAAAATCTTTCCGTGGAGAAAAGCTTGATTCCGGTGGGAAAAATGACAAAAGTATAAGTTTGTTCAATGAATATATTTCTCGCTCGAACGGCCACACAGTGTTCTTTAAACTTTGATAGAAAAACTCTGCTAGTCGTATAAAGTTTTTTGAAAGTCAATGATTAACAATTGGGTCATGCTTTAGCGTGCGTATGTCGCGTTATGATGTACGCTGGAAGTTTGGAGAGCACGAGAAAAGCGTAAGAGTTGCTCGAGGCACGGCCGTAAGGCCTGTTACACGCTACGCTTTGTTGGCCCGATTTGTCTTCCGACAGCATCGGTGCGCGAATCGTTCGTGTATTTTGACACCCGGGGCAGGACTCACAAAGCTGTCCTTAGTCAAAATGAACCCTAAGTATTGTTTCTTGATAACAGGGTTTTGCTTTCCGGCAATACATAGGACTTATCTTATCTTAGGAGGGCTTCGTAAATCCTGCCTCTGATTCACAGCCGACTTGTGAAAATGAAAATCGGCCCAACAAAAATCTGTTGCCCTCTTTTTTTTTTTATGTCGGGCCGACATTCTTAATGAAAATTCATAGAATCGGGTGGCAACATACACGTACGATTCATGTTCCGATAATGTCGAGCCAACACATTGGACCGGCAAATTGTAGCGTGCAAACCGGCTGTTAGCGGGTTACGCGCGTCAGATCTAGAAAGTGTGAATCTAAAATCCGCTTTGTCGAGTTCTAAAGGAATTCAATTAAAAAAAACAACAACAACAACAGCAACAACAACAACTTTTTAGTTGATTTTCGTTTCAAAGAATGAAAGTTAAACAGTTCAAAAAATATTGCTGTTGAGTCGCAAGGAGTCATGATGATGTTTTGAGTTTCCTTGTTTCCTTTCAACTGTATACTCACATTGTTGCTATCTGTTAAGGTGTTAAAATTCTCTTTTGTCTTGTTTGGTAGCCAGTGCCGAGGTTTCAGATTGCAGGAAATAAAACCACAGTTTAGTATATCGCGATATGGTCAGCATCTGTTCCGAAATAATTCTGTAGAACTTCTATTTCTTATTCTACCAAACTATGCGTGAGATAAATGGTTTCTCAAAGAAAGGGTGATAGATCACAGAATGTGGCTTAACCTCCTTGAATTCTATGGTATCCCCAGTGAGTTCGCGGGACAATTTTTAACCTTGAGCTAAAAAAATCAAAGGCAGTTCCTCCGACAAACGATAAGGCTGATGCTTATGCAGAGTAACCGGTACAAACGGAATACCATTGGTGGAAAAAAAGCTATGAATGACAATTTGTACGTGTAGTAGGTAACGTCTATCTATAAGAGAAGAGATCTAAGAAAGAAATAAAGAATAAAGCAGGAAAGCTAAGTTAAATTAACATACAGATTAACTTTTGCTTTGTGCCTAACAGCTATTAGTGAAAGTATATATATCTAGTCTTCATGTGTTTTACCAAAAAAGTAATTACACAACTCCATCGAACCCCCAGTAGGAAGACAAGGAGTATGGACAATAATTGAAAATCAGGCAAGAATCCAGGACTTCCTTTTTACCTTAACATAAAGATTGTGTGTAACTTTTTCGTGTTTCCAACATGGAACAAAAAAGCAATGTTATTTTGATTTATTGTCCAGAATCAATAGGAAACCAAATGGACGAATGAAAACGCTAAATTGAGCCGATATATTTATAATTGTCAAATACAAATAGGCCATATGGTTAGCGATCCACTGTACAAGCAATAACTAGTTATATTACTATAAAGAGCCAAAGGGCTTTTTTTCGCCTCTCAAATTAAGAATTCTTCGTCAGAAATTACCCACCCAGCAAATGACACGTTAGGCATGGAAATACATGTCTTTTGCTCTTGTGGCCATAGACAAACAATATTATTAATAATAACAGCAAAATGTTAGCTAGAATTTTGCTAGCTACCAAAATTCAACCACGAAGCATCTCGTGTTGAACCGTAGCGGTAGGCTCCAAATTTTTACTTGAGATAACAGAGCCATATTCTGCAGTAATCACTTATAGTTTGGGCCTTTCGACATATCGTTGCTTTGTATTTGAAAAGAAACTCTAACATGTTTTGATTTTATAGGGAGGGAAATTGAATTCTGCTGTGACCTCGCTAAGGTATTTTATTGACAAGAAGTTACGTTATGAATTCACGTGAAAGTGTAAATGGGGCGTTTTTTCAGAATCGCGTGGTTTGCGGGCAAGCGTTTCCTTTTCTCCCCTCCCTCTCTGCCTCCCCCCCCCCCTTGCTCCAATTTTCGCGCAACCAAAAGGCGAAAAATACTTCGAAGGTGTAGGAGAACTCACGGAAACGCTTGCTGTGGGGGCTATAGGTTTCCATAATCGGTGATTGACTTTCACTAATCAGGATTCCTTTCGGTCAGTTCATCACTTCGCGTAATTCATGGAATTTTGAGCCATTATCTGGAAACCTTTAACAGTTTTACACCTACTAAGAGAGGATCGCCGTTTAGCCGTTTTTTTGTCTCAAGCTCGTGAAACGTTTACGCCACGTTTTATGCTATTTTGAGCTGCTTTTAGCCCCGAACCGTCGATTTCATACAAAGCCTTGTGGCCAGTAATTATTTCAGTTCTTGTCTGATTCATGGGGGATAGTGTAACATCATATAATCTATTTTCAATAATTTTCAGCGATGTTGACGTACTCTAGTGTTAGAAAAAAAGGAAATCTGGCATGTGATGCCTCCTTTCTCACGCACGCGCCTCCCCTAGAAAACAACGTTTTACTTAAATGTAACCTAAACATCGCAGTGGCCACATATCCGCATTAGGCGGCGAACTCAAACCCATACAGTGGTATAAAGGAAGTTGTTAGGTTTTTGATGTGTTACAATAATTTGAAAATGATTTTACTCTTAGAAGCCTGTGAAATGCTTTGCAAGATGAAGAAAACGCTATGAGATGTGGTGCTGAGGCTTATGACGTCGTCCAAATCACGGTTAATATAAGTGCCTTAGTTTTTGCTCAAAATTAGAAGATATTTTAAACGATGAAATAAAAAATCCTGAGCAATTTAAATGTGTTCAGTCATGCTAGACTTGCAGAACACCACATAATTAAATAATCTGGGGCTTTTTGTCAGCTCATTATATTTTGTTTTAGCTGGAAAAGGTAAAAAAGCACAAATAAAAAAAATGGCTCTCTCTTCCCACTTATGACGGACATATCTTGTAACTAAAGCAAGCGATTCTCTCCAAACTTTGCAAAAAGTGTCTGAAGGATAAACGAACAGTTACTGAAAAAAAAAGAATGAAAAAAAAATATCGGAGGAGGCATCCAACCCACCCAACCCACCCCATGAGGGGAGAGGGGTTGTCGTGCCTGGTAGCTATAGCGGATCGAAAATGAGAAGAAGAAAAAAACACGACATGAGGTAGCCCTAGTGATTTACAGGAATCGTAATTGCGATAGCGAATCAAAAACAATGTGATGGAGAGTATATTTCCTTTATTTATAGCAGGGAAATGACCTTAAGTTAGCGTTCTATAGTTAACAGCTTATTATAGTTTCACACTAAAAACCTTTTGAATGTGATATAACCAAGCAAGTTAAAGAGAATGATAACATCATTCATCGACTGAATCAAAACTTGTGTGTGTGTGTGTGTGTGTGTGTGTGTGTGTGTGTGTGTGTGTGTGTGTGTGTGTGTGTGTGTGTGTGGAGGAACACATACTACTACAACAACAAGAAAACTTTCAGCGACTTCAACCTATTGCAACCATTGTAAATGGTTTGAACCCTGGCGTCATATCTTTAAGTCGATAAGGTATGATCGTCCGACTCTCCGATGATGACTTCTACTCAGGTTGTCGAAACGTCCGTCACTGTCATCACAAACATTCTTTGTCAGGACTACAATCACCCGGACGATCATACTTCACCGACCTATTGCAATCAGCCAGCACTAAGATACAGTATACCTCAACAGACTCTATTTTAATTGATGAAACCCTGGCCTGAAGCTCATAAGTTTCACTTTTTCTCGAGTGTCTCGAGTACTGTAAAACAACGGATTTGGTAATAATCATTAAGCTACGGCAATTAATTGCAATAACCGCTTCCTAACTTTGCAACTTATTTGATCATTAGCTATTTGAAATGAGCGCCTTACAAATTATCCTGTTAGCTTGCCTACAATTTACTATACCTTTAACTATAGAAAGGTTTTTTCAACAACAGATATCTTGGGCTTTAAACTTTATAAACCGCTTTGTACATAAACGGATTGCATTTTCCACTCGGCTAGTGATGTCGCTGATCCTTAGTCCTGCCCTTTTATCGAGTTTAAGGTTATCTGTTTACCCGCGATATAGGAGTACATCAAAGAAATTTTCTTTGCCTGGAGTTAACAATGTTTTGCGTCACTATCACGATCATTTAGCAAAAATCCCCAAAAAAGTTTTCTTAGGTCAGCCCATTCTAAATAAAAGGCTTGCAATGAAGTGTTTCGCATATCTATTAAATGATATATCATTATTTACATCCGTGCATGGGAGTCGGGAGATCGTTCTTTATGCGAGTTGCTTAAGCTTTCTACACCTTCCCAGGCATAGTAGATAGCTCGATATCCCCCTGAAAGCTTTCATTTACTTTAGCACTTTGTGCTGGTATCTCCACTGCTGGGGATGGTCCGCTCTTGAAAACAAACTTCTTCATTAACACTGCTACGATCACCAAAGCCAATAATCCTCCAAAAGCAGAGACCCCAATGACAACGTAGTTCTGACTCGTCTGCGGCTCTGCAGCGGTCTCCGTTGGTGAAACGGACGGGGTTTCGCGTGTTGTCCTTTTAAGGGTGCTGTCGGTTCCTACAGATAAAAAAAAATCAACGGAAACAGTTCTGAGGGGAAGTCATCTCACTGATAAGCCGTTCTACAATGTGTTTTAAGGGAAAGATGGCTAAATTAGGGTCCGTTTCGTTTGATGAAAGGAGTACGGACGCTGCAAAGCAGCTTTGAAAGCGTATTAAAAATCTACAAGAGATTTGTTGCGTTCCTTTTCCCGCAAATAAATATACGAATTAAGGTAGCATTTTTGTTGGGTAGGAAAAGGCGGCCAAAATCGATATCCGATATTTAAGCGAATCAATACGAGGGTTCAATCAATCCAAAAAAGATCGAGTCATATAAAAATTATCGGTGTATTGCTAGAAATGGTACGCACCTGTGGGCTCCGTTAACTCCGTGGTCGTAGACGTACTGGGGGTTTCAGAAGGAGTTGCTGTGGATGAAGTAGGAGGTTTCTTTGGTGGTTCGTTAGTAGGTAAGCTGGTAACTTTGACAATCAAACTGATCTCCGTCAAGCAGGATATTTTGCCACGGTCTGATGCCCCAACAGTGAGTTTATATTCTGATTTGGTCAAGTTGGACGTCACAGTAATTACACCAGTCACTGGATCAATGAAAAAGTCATCGTTGACATCGTTGCTATTTATGGTGTATGTTATGTCACCGTTTATTCCACTGTCCAAGTCTGTCGCAGAAACCTTGGTAACAATGGCTCCCGGTTTTGTACCGGAAATATCAAGTTGCAGATTCCCCGATGGCTCGATAAAAGTTGGACAATTGTCGTTTTCGTCCGCCACTGTTATCTGCACAGTAGCAGTTCCCGATTTCTGCGGAAAGCCGTTGTCCGAAGCCATGAAAGTTACATTAAATGATGGGGACTCCAAGGTCTCGAAATCAAACACAAACGAGTTGTACACTTTTCCAGTTGCTCCGCCAACAGAAAGACTATTTTCAGCGCTTCTTTCTCCCAATACGGAATAAAATATTTGACCATTTCTTCCCAAATCAGTATCGTTGGCATGCACTTGAAGGATAAGTGTTCCAACCGGTGAGTTTTCCATGATGGTTGCTTTGTAAAATTGTTTATCAAACCTGGGTGGGTTGGTGTTTGGTGTTGCCTTTTGATCACACAATTCACCATCATAGGCAGGGTAGCAGGCACAAGTATTTACCAGAATACAATCTCCTTGGTCAGAACAGTTATTTACCCTACTGCAGTCTGGGATATTGCAAGCCGGCCCAGACCAGGAAGTGTTGCACTTACAAAGATCGTACCCAACACATTGCCCATGACCTACGAAATAAACACCTCAAATCTGTCAGTACATTAAATTAAGAGGTAAGCGTAGAGATTGTGCTCCACAGAGTGGAGTGGCAAAAGTGGGCATTTATAATAACCTAGACTGTATATGATGATTTATCCTTTGTCACGAAGAATACGCTAAGCTAATAATAAAATTTAAAAACAGTTGCATATTCAGGACAATCCAGCAAATCGTTTTTTTCTTTTACTTTAACTTGTAACATTTGCCAACATTTACGTTGTAGGCGATCTTCGGAAATTCACAAACATTCGAGTGACGTTCCGGCAATCGGAGAGGAACATTGCTGAACAACGTCGGCCATTTTTTTTTGCCACAAGCTTGTAACGATTACTGAAATTAGCAAGGAGTATACTAGCTTAACATCCCATAAACTATGATCAACTCTCGCTTCTGTTTTTTTTTTCAAAGAGCGACCGAAATCACTGAAATGGTGTGGCTGTTAAAATTAAGGCAAGGTGGCAAGTATTGCAATTTAATAAATCTGATAATTACAGTTAAGCATAGAATTAAAGGTTTGAAGTTTCGCTCTAAATTTTCGCTTAAAATTATAAAGAATCTGAATGTACATACCAGAGCAAGAGTTAATAGCTTCGCAAGAGAAATTACTGCAATCAGTGCCATTGTAGCCCATGTCGCATTTACAGAGCTCGGCTTCTATGCACTCGCCGTGGCCAGAGCAGTTGTTCAGTACTGTACATGTCGGTTGACTGCAGTTAGGACCAGTAAAACCGGCAAAGCAACTGAAAAAGATATTTCGGGTTGGACTTATTTTCATTGTTGAAATATGAGAGACAGAAATCAGACATTTTTTATCGACGAGACTAACGATTCAATGGCGGGATTTTTAAAGGTGGACTTGATAATTATAGTCCAATAAAAACTTGTTTATGGAAACATTCACATTTAAGCTTATTCAAAGAAGATCTATGACTACAAATCTGCCAAACCCTTGCTAGTAGTTGGAATGTTTGAATCCAACATCACGTCAAGAATAAGAAGTACAAAGTCATCCAATTTCGCCCAGTTCTGTGTAGTGGATGATACAGATGGAAATTTATTTGGCTACAAGACTTCAACTGACCTCGGACTGCTGTACATTGTTCACAGTGTATCGGAATCCAAAGTTGGCAGTATTGTGGAAGAATACAAAAATTGATTTGTGGGACTGGGAAAGATGAAAGATAAAACCGCAAAACTCCAATTGATATAAGTGCAAGACCATTTGTTAGAAGTATCGTAGATTACCATTTCACGTTCGTGACCAAGTTAAAGCTGAGCTCAAGAATTACATGACCTGGAGATTATAGGAAGAGCTGAAAGTCCAATCCCTTGGTTGTGCCCAATAGTAGTAGCACCAAAGAAGACGGAAAAACGTATTTGCATCCACATGAGCGCAGCCAATCAGGCTATAGAACGTGAACGGCACACAATACCTTATAGTCGATCACAAAGGTTCCACTTTCTTTAGCAAAATAAACTTAAACCAAGGCTATCACCAGCTTGAGCTAGAGGAGGACTTCACAAGCATCTCTACCTTTGCCACACACATTGGCTTGTTTCGATATAAAAGGCACAATTTTGGAATTAATTCGTGGGTAGAAATCTTTGAGAAGTCCATAGAAGACGTACTACAGAGAATCGAAGGTGCACGAAACATCCGACGACGTGGGGGGGGGGGGGGCAGCAAGCTGATTATGATGATGTCTTAGAGGTGTCTTGCAGAGAATTAGAGAGAACAATTCCACCGCAAATCCTGACAACTGTCTGTTTAACCAATGGTCCATTGATTTCTTTGGCAACCACTTCTCTGCAGGCGGCATCATTGCAGATTATGCAAAACGATTTCATCTCTCATCAACGCCAATCCTCCTAAGAATGTGTCTGAAAAACGCAGTTTTCCTGTTCTGGCTCAGTACCTTGCACGTTTCATCAAGGACTTTACATCAATTTCTGCTCCAGTCTGTCAACTTACACACTAAATTGCCAAATGGGCGTGGGGACAGGCAAAGCAAAGTGCGTTTGATTGCCTTAAGGCTCGCATGGCAACTCCAGAATCATGAAGTACTTCGACCCTTCACTTGAAACAGAGCTGATTGTTATGCAAGCCCTTCTCTCGAGGAGAACAATAGGTAAAGAAAGAACCAATAGCCCTAACCCTGATAACAATAGACGGTGCAGGTTATAGGGACCAATGAAATTAGAGGTTTGGAACCGTGCAGGTCTACCGAGCAATCCTTGCACAAGTAATAATTGATGAAAGAGCAAACATCATGGCGATTGCAAGTCATTCGCTTACTTATTGTGAACGTCGCTACAGTCAAACCGAAAGGGAAGCTCTTGCAGTGGACTGGGAGATTGGACACTTATACCTGTACCTTGACGCATCATCCTTTGGAGTCATCACGGACCACAAGTCGCTGGAGACGATTTTGAACAGCCCACTAGCAAAGCGACTGCGAGACTTGAGAGGTTACAGCTACGTTTACAGCCATACAAAACCAAAGTTGTATACAAGCCAGGGGCGGAAAACACAGCTGACTACACGAGCCGTCATCCTGATCAAAAACACTCACAGTCTCCGCTGTTACTCTTCAAGAAGTCAAGGATGCAGCAGCAGCTGATCAAACTTTGCAGAATCTGGATAACTCAAAGGAGGGAAAGGACTTCAACCAGTACCAGCAGATCAAACATGAGCTTTCAGGGCGGCGTAATTCTGAGACGAAACCGGATAATAATTCCGGAGACATTACGACAGCGATTGATAATGCTGGCCCACAGTGGACACCAACGCATTGTCAAGCAAAGTGTTTTCTGTGGACTCAGTCTAGTTCCCAGGAATAGACAAAATGGTGGAAGAATGCTGACAGAGTGCCTACCATGTCAAGCTGCAAACCATAATGCCCACAATTTCCCCTTAACCAAACGGCCCATGGCAGGAGCAAGCGGTCCATAGATTTCTGTGGTCCATTCCCAAGTGGAGGCTGCTTGCTGGTCGTGATTGATGATTTTAGCAGGTATCCAGAAGTTGAGATGCTGAGGTCAGCTTCATCAACAGCAGTAATTCCACACCTTTACAGTATCTTTGCTACACAAGGGATCTCCGAAGTTCTGAGAGCCGACAATGGTGCACCATTCCACCGTGAAAGCTTCCAAATGTTTGCCAGTCAACTTGGGTTTCCTCGTCGCAAAATAACTCAGTATGGTCCAAAGCAAATGGGGAGGTAGATAGACTAATGCAAACATTAGAGAAAGCAGCTAGAACAACTTTCATAGAAGGAAAGAACTGGAGACAAGAACTGTTTACCTTTCTGGGACAATACAGGGTAACTCCTCACAGCACCACAAGAAAGTCACTTCCTCAATTATTGAATAGACGAAAGCGCAAATGTACACTACGTCGGTACAGAATGATCAGTCAGCTCCGGATCCGGAGGTCAGACAACTGATGCCAAAAGAAGGGAGAGGATGAAAGAGTTCGCAGTCAGGTGCACACATGCTAAGAGCACTGACTTAAACGTTAAAGACAAATAATTTATCAGACAGTCGAAGCAGGACAATATGTCCACTCCATTCAACCCTGAGCCACTTGAGATAACAGACAAAAAAGGAACCATGATTACAGCCCAAAATACAAAACGCATTTCACCACAAATGCTTCCTATTTCAAGAAACTGCCTTCCACCGTACAGTACAACTTGTGACAAGGAAGATCAGCTTTTGTCTGGAACTGAATGGACTGAAGCAGTTGAATCAGTTGTAGGACATCATCAAGAGGATGAAGCGGGTGAAGGTGACTCGCAGTCGACAACTGTACTTCGTGGATGAACAAGAACAAGAAGGGCAGCTGAGCACTTAAAGAACTAGGTGACTTGAATAATATTTGGCAGCTGAACGTTTGAAGGACTATGTGACTTTCAACCGTATTGACTAACAGTTTAAGAAAGCAGTATGTTCAGTTTTCATATGGATGTTTTTACATTTTTGTGAGGAAGGGAGAGCTATAGTATATTTGTATTGCGTTACGGTCACGCGCACTAGGCACGTAGGGCTAGTTCTTGAAATAGCAAGAATATGGAGTACAAGTTCGTAAATATAGAAGTAAAGGAAGCTCTTATTACCATCAAAGATTATAACTGCGAAGTCTATTTTGCACCTTTGCTAGCTGGCATGGTCAGCTCACTTTACCTTGCTGGAGAAGGTTTGCTAACATCCTAAACAAAATTTTCTTTGGGATATATTTCAAACAAGTATTAATGCACTTCCCCCACCCTACGTACGAAGTGCAAGGCAGTCACCTGCTTCAAATCGTGGCACAGTCAATCGCAATAACAGCTAGGCCAATAACCTATGTTTTAAGCATGCAAATACTCAGACTCGTACGGCCTTTTTGTTGATTACCTGCAAGATACATTAAACGAATCCAACGAAACACATACACCACGACCACTGCAATTTGCAAGCTCGGTACAGTCGGCTAGTTCGCTGCAATTTGCTCCTATGAATCCTGGGTAACAACGACACAGGTTACTGGACGCACACTCTCCTTTTCCTGAACATTGATTGACAGCTGCACAGTCAGGAAGAGCACAGCTCGCTCCGGTCCAGCCGGTATTACAGGAGCACGTGTCAAATGCCACGCAGCGTCCACGTTCTTGAAGGAATAACAAAACATCCCATTAGCAAGGAATTTACTTTAAATCTACTGATGACCAATGAACGACACGTTCAAAGGTCACAAAATGAAACGAACGTTGAATTTCGCGCAATGTACACGTACGAAAAGTTCGCATTTTTATTTCTATCAGTTACCTCACTAAGTTCTGGCACAGTCGTCTACTTAGAAATTAATGCATGTTGTGTGCTAAAACATTTAGCCTGTTCCAGGCTCTCAGATAGTTGGGACCTGTTCCCCTTCGCTTTTTTTCGCACTCTTTTTCTCAATTCACGCTTTCCCCACTATCTCGGAGCCTGGAACAGGCTATAAAACATTCTAATCATTTCTACTTTCAATTTAAATTATATAAAATCATCTACGGTGCATGTTTTTATTCAAGCTTAAGTTATGTCTGCCTTCAAAAGCCATAACAGTAAGATAATCTACACAGCTTCTTTTAAGAAAAATAAATGGGCAACAAGGAAAGCACACAAGGCAATAATAATCTACGCAAACACTTACAAATATAGTCACCTCTCGTTATAACGGAGTCCTTAGTAGCGGGAGTTGATTTCAGTATCATTTCTTATTCCCCGGGACTTCACCTGCTGTCCGCAATAACGGTGTGTCCGTAATAGCGAGGTGTCCGCAAGGCGAGACTTGACTGTAATCTACATTGAGTGTAACTTGGTGATACACGAACAAAATGTCCAATACAGTCAACTCTAGCCTTGCGGACACCTCGCTTTTACGGGCACCCCGCTATTACGGACATTGGCTGAAGGACCGGACAATGAAAAATTACTGAAAACAGCTCCCGCTACTGCGGACTTTCACTATTACGGAAACCAAATCTTGGCACCAATGGTGTCCGTTATAAAGAGAGTTGACTGTAACTGGGTGCTTTTTGACATCACTTGCCCACTACCAAGATGTCAGTGTTAACTATTTTCCAAATGGTTAATATCAGACTCTTCACGGGCATCCTATCCAGTGATCGCCCTAACGCATTATCAGTATTATGTGCCGTAGTGATTCCCTTTGGACAAAGGTACACAAAACCCCTACCTGAGCAATAATCGAAGTGTTCACACGAGTATTTTGTACAGCTAGTTCCATTCCAGCCCTGGTCACACTTGCAAACGTTGAAATCGACACAAATGCCATTGCCAGTGCAGTTGGAGACGTTATGACAAGTAGGAATAATACTACAGTCGCGACCTATGGAGACAAAAAAGTCAACTCCTGCTAAAAATTATTTGAAACACGAAACGTTCATTAATAAAAAAAATACGTGGAAAAGCGTCGATTGTAATTGGTGAACAATAATTGCCGTTTTCTTCTAGACTTACCTTGTACAAAAAATCATAACTTTAGAAAAGAATAGAGGACTGGTAAGAAATTTTGAAGTTCGGTGGATTGATTAAAGTCTTGTCCATTATCCCCTTAAGCACTTCAAAAGTGGCGATTGCACTAAGTTTGGAATTGATTGGTTGAACTGTACCCTGTTTTACAGATAATTTTACAGAGTTTTCGTTGTTACACTTTTTAAGTTATTTGAATTCTCAAGTTTTGATTTTTTTCTTTGGTGATTTCCCATCTCAAAACTGCTATGCTACTAACTCTGATATTCCCTTTTACGTCACAGTCGATTTATTTGCCGTTGATTAATTTCTCGAGTAGTCATAACTCGGTTGGAGACCCATACTCGTTTCTACAGAGCGAATGTGGTCAATACCTTTTCCGACGTTCAAGCAAGCTATTCGTTGAAAGCTCTGCTTTTATATACATATGTAGGACCATTAATTTTACACTTATTTTTGCAGCCGTTTGTTAGTATATGTACGTGTTCAAAGTAAGCAGGAGCGGCAAGAAGAATGTACCAGGGATACCAACACGAGAAGGACTCTGGAGAAATTCGATAGTTCACGTCAACCTGAGCCCGCATGAAAGGCGAAGGTTTAAACAGGTCCACCAAACTAACTTGAGTGTTGTTTACCCAAAAAACAAACTCAATTGAAGATATTACTTTCCAAGGGCGTAGTACACGCAGTGGTTGCCTATCAGAAAATAGGCTTAAGGGATTAAGCGAATCAGATTCGCATTTTCCAAATAGACCATCACAAGTGAGGAATCGAGCTTGTGGACTACTCGGCACTATTCGCAACTTTGATTGCAGGTACGATTCAAAATTTTGAATGAAGAGCTATTTGCCTTTTACGTCACTGGTGATCAGGGCCATTTTGTTGTTGGCTTTGTACTGTAAAAAAGGGGTGCGGTCATACAAGGAAAGAGAAACAAACGATATGATTGAGACACGTTACTCTTACCTATGTATCCAGGGTTGCACTGGCAAATGTCCGTTTTCTTACATGTACCATGGGCAGGGCTTGTACAGTTGCTAACGTTCTGGCATGTGGCTAAGGAAGTAAACCATAATCATAAACACATTTGTAGTAACAATGCCTTCGCTCCCCTACCCCCTCCCCCAAAAAGTCTCCGCAGAAGGCTAATTGCTCGTAAAGAGAGTTCAAAAAATATCACACCACTTTCTCTGATTTTAGAAGTTTACTGACAGCACCTAGGAATGATTGCTTGTAGGGGTTTGTAGAAGGACAGAAATATAAATTATTTGATCTGGACCAAGCTTGACGCCAATTGAAACTGGTTGCAATTTCAGCAAATATAATATTTGAAAAGGCAAAGGTACTTTCACCCTGCAAGAGAACGAAAGTAGAACAACTTGTGCGATCAACAGCTTATAATTCTTAGTAACACTCGGTTTACTTTACCAGACGAGCCAGGAAGAGATTCGAAGACTATTCGTTACAGAGAAATGTTAGTTATAACGATATATAACTATAATTATGTAAAAGTTGTCGATGACCATGTCATGGGCGTAAATAAGTGAGTGATCGATATCAAAACTACCTAATTTACTGTCAATGACAATAGTAGGTTTCTTTCGGGGAGCCTGGGGCCATACGCTATTCATTTATTCCTTGTAAGCGCTGACCTACAATACTGTTGCAAAGTATAAATGGTTCACCTTTTATTTCACAGCTGCGTCCTTCCCAGCCCAAGTCACATACACAGAACCCCTTGACGCATTTTCCATGAACGTTTGAACAGTTTACACAAGAACCTGGTGAATAACAGGAAAGAAACAAAATGAAGCAATTGTAATAATTAAAATTGTCAAGTATATCACGCTGCTAATCAAATGACTAAAATAACTGGCAGGTCTTACGGCATTGGCTATAAAACGTTCTTTCCTTAAATTGTCAGATGTCCTGCTGCATGAGCAACTTTATCCATGCATTTATTAATAAGAAATATGATAAACAAATAAAGGTTCGGAGCTTTGAAAGTTATCGTTGTTGCTGTTTTTGGTTTTTATGGATTAATTAAATTAACACATTTTGGTTCACCATATCGAGCCTGTGGGGAGGGGCCACAAAATGCTTGCGCTTTGAATGTTTACATCTTTTTTAATACGCGAGCAAAACCTATCAAACTTTGTAACTTTTCCTAAAATATTTCTGTTCAAGAATTGATGTGACATGTGAATATTTATTGAATCTGACGTTGCAATGGCAACGTTTTTAACAGAAAAGTTTGTCAAAATTTTGAATTTCACATTTTAGATTAAAAATTGTAACTTTATTTTATTAACATAAGGCTTTGTAAAAGGAGAGAAATCCAAGTTAGTTGATCTAAGAAGGTCGAGATCATGCCGTAATCCCCACGTCGTCTGACGTCACCAGGTCTTGTTGCGGACCTCAAAGGAAGCATTTTTAGCATACTATGCGTCCACTACGTTTCGTTGCCATAGCCTTAATACTTTCGGTGTTAAGGGAGGAGGGGGGCACAAAGTACCCCCAACCCACGCCCAGGAACAACAACAACAACAACAAAAACTAGGTTAAGAAAATAAATAAAAAATAATAAAAAACTTAATAGCATCCATCATTCAGTTTCAGGGTGTGGTTTAATTTTTTACAGTAGCATATATGGGCGCATTGCGTTCTCAATTATACTCCAACTGCGTTAAAATATCTTTGGTCAGGGTTATTTCTTCGCATTATATGGAACTTTATAAAAGTCGTAACATGTATCTAAACTGAGAAGAAAATACCTTGATTACAGCTATCACCCGCCCATCCATCTATGCATCTGCAAGTTCCATTTACACATCTGCCTTTACCTGAACATTTGTCTGGGCAGCCTATTTGAGGAAACATGTTCTTTTTATTTCAGTAATAAACGCATTTTTTAAAGGAAAATCGCAAAATTGCGCTACCTTATAACACATCTGCGTTACCCACCTTTGGAAACCTCATAGATAGTCAGATAAACTGATACTTTCTTTTCTAGGCATTTTTCTCATACCCATGGAAAATCGTTAACAAACGTAAAACTGGATGTTAAATTAAGGGTAACGTGAATAACAACAGCTACTTTAGAATATTATCTATGATCTCTTTAGAAGGTACTAAAGCATGAAAGGTTTCCTTTATTCTGATCACAGAGAACGTCTGAAAATAAAATAGCGTACCTTGTTTAAAGTTTTCCTGGTCCGTAAATGTTGTGTCATTGGTGACAGCGACGTCAAAAATACAGCTTGGTAAATTGCTATCAGAGACGTTTAGAGACCGGCACATACTTGTTGCCAACTAAACAAAGAAAATTTGCAAACAAGGGTTATTAATAAAAAACGTAGTTATTTTTTGATTCATTTGTTTGTAGAGCATTTACGGATTGAAACTTTAGTTGTTGGGAGTTGCCCCAGCATTCGAGGACCTGAAAAAAAGACAAAAAAAAAAAACAAAAACAAAAACAAACAAACAAACAATCAAACAGAAAACAGACAAAGGAAAAAAGCATTTGACCACAAGGGAAACTCGTAACTTCATCTTATCAGATGTGTACTTTTTTATACAACCGAGCTGTAAAGCTTCCATTGATTTTCAGCTACTCAAGAAGCAAACGTTTTAAATTTGAGATTGTTATAACTAACGAAAGTAATTGCACACTTTTTCCAACTTTTTCCATATAATTTTCGATGACTTTGTCCCTCCCCCCCCCCCCAGGCTCAGAAACTAAAAAAAAAACCCAGGCGAAATAGGGTTAAGCACTTTGTAATTGCACTTTTATGGCAAGTCTAACTAGAATAAATTCTTCTTCTTCTTCAGAATCAAGTAGTTAATGTATGAGGCGAATGTTCGGTTCCGTTCCATTCTCATTGCAAAAGTGTAAGATTCTAGTAGAGTTAATCCAAATTATTTGTACCTCTAAAAGTGACTGTGAAATTCCTTGCAGCGTGTAAACGGGGTGGAATGAAGGATCCGTGTACGACAGGTCCATTGTGTCTTCATGGTAAAAGTTCGAAGAATTCCACGACCACGAATCACGTGTCCCAGATCGGTCATGACAATCCGTGATTCTCCCTGAATATTACAGAACATGTTAGCAGTACGTTTGTAGATGTCTGGTAGCTACATTTGCGCTAAACATAAGTAAGGGACTAGTAGAAAAACAAGGAAAACTTGCACATTTTTTTTCAAGTTAAACTGTTAGTTTGTGAGGCGATGCTTAAAACTTCGGCAACTAGCACTGATGAAAAAGCTTGACTAGATTGCAAAATAAACACCAAAAACAGCAACGGTAGCGACAACAGCGATGACAACGGCGATTACCACAGCACATAATGTTCTTTGAGCGAGGTGGGGGGGGGGGGGAGGGGGTGTATGTGATATAATTACCTGCTACTGCTCGAGAGAAAAGCAAATAACAAATATCCCGTTGTATAAATCGAACGCTACTCTTAAAACGTAAAATCGATCTCTTCTTTTAAATTTTATCTGAAAAATAAATTAATTACTGACTTTTTAAACAGCTGTGACCTATAAGAATGTTTTTATTTATATATGTTCACATTTTTAAATGAATTGTTAACTGTTTTTAAATTAGATTTCTTTCACCTTATATTGTCACTGAAAAGCCCCACCAGGGGAGTGTCAATAAAGTATTGTATGGTACTGTATTGTATAACAAATATGCTATTTTTGCATTTGCTGAGGATTTCTAATGCAAATACTGATAATCTATAGAGTACCATTCCACTGTATGTGAATCACAGACAAGTCTAATCTCAGTATGAATATTTGCATTATACCCTTTGCCTTACTGCGAAAAGCATAACAGAATAGAGATGATATGAGGAACATGGCATTCATGGACTTTCATGGAATAACCTTGTCGTCATATCTGAAAGAATGAGGAAGCTGATAGTGTGTTTTGCACGGGAAAAGGAAAAATCATCAAGTTCAATAGTAGGGCAAGATGTATCGTTGAGAATAAGTGAGGAGTTTGTATGCTAAGGGAAAGATGATGCATTCTTTTGCTGTTCACTGTTATCAGCTATTGTTTCAGCCCCGTAATTCTCTGTTACAATCAATTGAAAGCCGCCACCACCTTTTCAGTCAGTGAATAAAAATCAGGGGTTATGCAATATACTCCCCTACTGAAAAATAATATTATAAGTGGGCGAATTACGCTTAGCCCTTGTTCTTCACCTTAAAAATAATCAGTTTATAAAAAAAAATTTGTATATTTTTTTTAAGAATCTTACCATGACTAAAAGATGTTAAAATCCAGGTAAAAAATTAATGAGGTTAACGACGATCCCAATGACAAAAGTTGCTTACATGATTCTGCAAACTGCACTGGTTCCTCGTAAACTGTTTCATCGGGACCCATAAAGTCGTTTGTTGCATTATTGTCCATAAAGCCGCACAGTCCCTGAGTACGACCTTTGAAGGCGGCAGTGGGTGAATACAGAACATTCAGATACTGCCTCTTCATAACACGGCTATGCTTAACGTCAATGGTTACTGTCACGCCTACAAGATAGATGTAAATAAGGAGAACCGAATCTCAAACGTTGCTCATATTTTAGCGTATCAATTCAGCGTTTAAGCACCTGGAAGTCATATTAGTCAGCTGTCACACGATATCAATCCCCTTAAATTTTACTTCTCCATGTACCATCAGTTCAGCAGCCGTATACTGTCCCGAGAACCGAATGGTTATAACAAAAATCTATAAGAAATTCCATGTGAAATTTCATGTTCATTACTGTTTTAAAGTGCTTAATATGATGCTGTTTAATCGTAAGAGCATTATGTAACCTGAAAGAAGTAGTGTAGCTACGTATGCACTTGCCTGATTCGTATTGCAGTGAAATTAACATTACACTGTTTTCTTCCTCTTCAAATGTAAATCGTGCTTGGCGATCCATAAAAACTGAACCGTTGTTTATTTCAATAGGCTCAGATGAATTGTTGGTGACATTTATCAAGATTCCGTCGATTCTGCGAAAGAAGAGGTTAAATTCAAGCTAGATACCATCATTTAAATTAAGAAGATTTCACCTTTTAAGTAGAAGCCTGTGGTGCGCTCTACAAAATGGGGTACATATTATGGGTTGCCGCGTTGCTGGGGGGGCTGTGACGTCATCCAAGATAGCCGCCATTTGAGGTGCCGTCTTGGATTTTACCGAAAATTAGAAATTGTCAAAAAACGTTCAAAATTGTAGAAAATAATATAATTAAACATGTTGCTGCCTTTTTTGTGCAATTTTGTACCTGAAAAGGGCAAAAACACGCATTTTTTTTCAAAAATGGCTTGACCACCTGCTACTTATGACGTCACATCTTGTAACCATAGAAACCGATTCTCACCAAACTTCAGTCAAAGTATGTCTAAGGGATATGCGCATAGCTACTGAAAATGGCAGGAGCAGATGATAATTCGCCTTGGAAAAATTAAAAAAAAAACCTTATGGGGGGAGGATGCCCCTTGTATGCCCGAGGGTTAAACCAAAATTGACAGACCAGGACGGATAGGTAAGAACTAGTAGTTGTAATAGGTACTAGGGACACGAAACTTATATCCTAAAATTTAAGAATAATGGTAACATTTACTTAAAAAAAAAACAAAAGTGACAAGAAGAATGCTGCAGTTTACTTCTTGCAACTGGTGTCCTTACGAATGTACTGTAAATTCTACCCCCAAACCATTTGACACATTTTTTTAAACGCCCTTAATTAAGGTCTACCATACAAGTAAATATGATGGCAAAGTGTGACACACACCTAATAATGGGAGAATCTCGAGCTCTTTCAGTCTTGATCGTCATAACAGTCACCAGGCTTCTCCCAGCTTTGAGTGCCACTCCGCCAATCAGCGAGGCTCGCTCGTAGTAGAAAAAGCGAAACTGGATACCAAAGTCATTGTCCTGGCTTTTGCAACCCCAGAATTCACCAATGCCGAAAAAGTCAAAGTTAACTCCTGGAATCAATCAGATAGCGTGGTGAAAGGTTTAGCATGGCGTTCTTACGAGGTCGTTTCAATTGCTCTAGCGTTGTGAAATCACTGACGGAAAACAGCGCCGGGAATACATTTTCTTCCTAGTCAGACATTTCTTTCCAACCTTTCAAAAATTCGTAAAATCAATGGCTTTAGCCAGCTTGGGTGTTTTACTCAAGACACAATGTATTTCCATATACGACATATGCTTCTTTGTGTGTGCTGTGTTTTAGGACGACGTAGTGCAAATTCAAATAGCATGAACGTTTTGAACTTCACTCAATTTGAGGGGCTTTTTACATGACAAAAATTTGGAACGGTGCACCTATTTTTTGAATGCTTTCAATCGTGAAAAGTTGCCAGATAGTGAGAAAAAAATCTTAATTTCTTGTCGACGGACACCATTCGTGAGCAAGCAATAAACCTGGTCGCACAATAGTTCAGACACGTTCTCATCAATAACATGTACCAAGTATAGTTCATGAATTGCTATTTTTCATTGGCGGGTCTAAATGGCTCTCGTACATCATCGATTGCTTTTAAAGAGTTTAAGACGATTTCCGCCTAAGTTTTGAGCAATAAGTACAAAAATAATTGACTAAAAAACTACTTATACCACGGTAACATTTTGAAAACTATTTGAAACATCTCACTTTAATTCCCTTCTCCAAGAGATCCCGCGATTAAACTCCCAAGCATTCCCGAGAGAATTAATGTCAAATCTCGTGAAATATATGCCACAAACGGGCGCCATTTTGTTTTCAACAAACATGAAGTGTCCTTTTAATTAAAATATGGATAACTTCAAATTTAATTTTCCCTTGCGGGGTCAGCTTGGGAGCTTAAGTATTGATAAACTCTTTTTAACTGTATTCAAAATGCCACCATGCTATACGTATTTTTTGGTAACTTAATTTTTGCACTTATTGTTCCAATGTTCAGTGGAAATCGTCTTAAAATCTATGAGCTTCGTTAGTCAAGCGAAACTTTTAACGACATGTGAACTTCATCAAATTAGCTAGATAAGGATAGGTACGCCTTTTAAGGCGTCACTGTACCTACAAATTGTCTGAACTCTTCACCTCAGGCCAACCGGGGACATTTGTAGAAGTGAGGAAACAATCCCAAATGCTACTACTACTACTACTACTACTACTACTACTACTACTACTACTACTACTACTACTACTACTACTACTACTACTACTACTACCACCAAAAACTGTGAAACAGATAGAACTAAAATTAACTAAGTTTAAACCTTGTATAAATAGATTTGCATAACCGAATAAATAAATAAATAAATAAATAACCTGCACCTGACATGGCCACGCTATTTCAAGAAAACAATACTAACCATCTAAGGTTTCTAGATGTGGGTCACCTCCACCTCTTGCAGTTATTATTTCACAGAATTCACCTTCCCATCCTCCAGAACAGTTACACCATGCCTGACAGTTCTCGGAAATTTGTGGTATTCCGTTTCCGGAGCAATCTGTGAAGGAAACGATATATTATACTCAGAGTACAAGCCGTGTTCACGATGTCCAAAGCTAATGAACACTTCTTATAACGATGTGGACTGAATAAGTACTCACAAACGAAATAAAGAAACAAATTAATAGCTATAAGAAACAGATCACCTAAAATATGCTACTAGCTGAATATAACTTCACAATGACTAATGTGAGTAGCTGCAGAATACGTGGTCGTTAATGGCCGTTGAAACCTGATTCGGCTGAAGTCAAGACCTACGCTAGGTCTTGACTAAAGCCCCGAAAAATTTTCTTGTAAACAAAGACATTTCTAAGCTTGGAAATATTTCATATCTTAGACACATCATAAAATACCAGCTTTGCAGAAAGAGCTCTTCACATTTTTACAAACGACTTTTTGCCGCCTAAACCGTTTCGGGGCTTTCGAGAACTGTGCGGCTGGACACGAGACGTTTGGCTTCCTGAGACCCGTTTCTTGAAAGTCCCAGCAACTCTTCGGGCCGGGAGCTATATTTTAAAATCCAAATCTATTTACTGGTGGTGTAGCTTTTAGACCACAAACCAGCTCGACCTGTTTCGTCAACTTACAATTAAAAATAATGAATACTGAAGGCAAATCTTGCGCTCATAAAATAGCTTACCAGGCACAGAGGGCCCTCACATCAAATATGTTGACATGAATAAAAGATTGAAGTTTGCTTATCCTCGTTGTTCGTGTGTTTGATCGGGAATGGCGGCCATCTTGAAAAATCCAACGCGGTCATCTTTCAGAGGTCTGGGGCGAGTAAAGAAGATAGGATGTTTTCGGATTTTCCCATCGGGCGCCAAGAACAATAAACAGACAAGGGATGAAACTCCCCGACGGCTTTCATCGAATGTCTGCCACCATAAGGTGGTCACGGAAGTAGATTGAGAAAGATGACCGGAAGTTATATTACAAGGAGGCTCTAGACGAGGCGTTCGTTTTTTTACTAGTAATATAAACGAGCTTTTATAAAAACGGCTAACGGGAACTATGCTAGCGATTATTCTGATCTCATTAGGGAAAAGGCACAAAAATCAACATATTTACAGCCTGTTTAAGGTCATGGTTATTTATTAGCGCTTTTGATGAGACTTATAAACAAGAAATGTTCCAGACAGCTTTTAAAAATACTTTCTCCCTAATTCGGAAGAGAAAGTACAAACTGTAACAGCAAAACTCGTGATTGCCCCGGCCAATTCGTTATCTGACCGCTGGAACAAGACATTTTACCGTTTGTTCCTCACTTGTTTTATGAACTGTTAGTTTACATTCGAAAACTGAAAGGTTTTCGTCCTTCTTCGAAACAGCTGAAAACGTTTTCACCTTACATGGAATTGAGCGTGCCTTGCACTGAAAACGTTGCATATTTCAAATGCACCAAACAGAACGTCCGAACTTTATACTTCCGCCTTAAAACGGTCAATCAAGTATTCGCATATCTCACTTTCGTGACCTCCTGATGGTGGCCCCGGGGGGGGTACTTGGGTCAATATTTGTTGGATATGTGCCGCTGGCCTCTCAGAACCCCTACCCCATTATAGTCATATTCTATGGCCAATTATAGACCCCATCTTAGTCACTTTTGGGTAAATGTAATTTTCACGACCCCAACTTAGTCACTTTCTGTTTTTACGTCTACCGTATCAATCCTTTTAACTAAGTCATTCTAAAATGAATTGACACATTTAATAAACTGAATGAAGAACACTTTACTTTACAACTACACTATAAACATTCTGGTACATTTGCTTATCATAAACATTTACAAACATACCGTCATAAATAGTTGAAATGCAAACATTCTTCTTTAACGGCAACATTACACTAGCACTGACATTATAATAGCATTTTTGATGCAGATAAAAGCAATTTATAGAACTTTCAGATAGGAATTCCGTAATCGTAATAAAAATACCAGCAGTACCGTTTTATCTGTACTAATAATTCAACTGTTTCAGCGGTACCTTTAAAAAATTATACACATTTTGGTAAATTTGGTAACTACCTTACACTGTTTGAAATGCAAACATTCTTCTTTAACGAGAACATTATAATAGAGTTTCTTCAAAAACAACTTAATTATAATAATATTGAACTTACAGATAAAAAGATTCATACTCTCAGTAAAAATATTTCCGGCAATACCTTTTTATCAGTACTTAGTTAATACAACTGTTTCAACAGTACTTTCAAAACACTTAAGCAAAATTTTATGACACATTTGTGTGTTGTGCTTTGGTACACACTTTTCTTAAATGTAATTAAGTCTTCGTAAATTAAACGCTAAAATTTTAATGCTATACGAAGAAGTTAAACAAAATGGTCAAGCGACACAACCTTTGTCCAATCTAGTTTTGCAAACAATTGTTTAGTAACTTCAAAGCTATCTTTAAAAAAAAGCAACAAGCTAAATGAGCTGTATTCCTAGCAGACATAAGACATTGCAATTTATTCATCGTCATACCAAAGAACAGTTCGTACTCTGCTTGAACGCCTTAGTCCACTTTCCCTTTCGTGTTCAGGTGGACGAACTACTGTCCTGTTAGCTGAATCGACGCTTTCTATTGTTGTGACAGGCTCCATCGCCGGCTGACGTCTTGTTCGGCGCGAACTTGAAACCAGTCGACCAACTGTCACTAACAAGGCAGAATGTTCATCAGCAGATAGCTCTAGGGTATCTCTCCCGTCCTCAGTTGCCCTCAGGTTTACGTGACACATGATGTCTCGGAAAGGAACACTTTAAAGAGTAGACTGCAGACCAAATTTGAATCCTGGGACATCTAACCTTGGGTAGATTTGAAGAAAAGCAGTGATATCTTTTCCCCGATCATCGTTGTAACTGACTGGTCTTTTATAATCCTGGCTTCCACGAGTTCCTTTGTGAGTTAAACGAACGAGATTTCCAACGAGATATCCAGATTTTCGCCTGTCCACCACTGCATAGTCATCAAACAAAGACACCATCGACGCGTTGGCTGGCACAGTCTCCTCGACAACTTGGTACTCTTGCCTCTGACGTACCCTCGTTAACCTGTCATGGGAAAGATTGGGATCTTGATTCAGTTGAGCGACTAGCGTCGACTTATAGATAGTTTGATTCCTACCAGGAACAGTCACACAGCTACTAACTGTCGATTTGGGTGCTCCCTCTGTGTTTACCTCTGCATTTAAAACATTCTCGGTAAATGTAGACATTATCGTTTGTCCTACAGCAGAATCTTCACATAAAAGCCTTGCATCTTCTGAAAGCCTTATTTCAGGATTTCCAATCTCAGTTTCATCAGTTGGAATTGGATCCGCCTCATCTTCATCCTCCGCCCCTTCATTAAGCATCCAGTTTCCGGCATACTTGAATGGTTTATAGAACCAAGAAGCGCTGTCATCACTACTGTCATCGTCACTATCTGGACCATCGTCACCTCCATCATCGCTGTCGTTATCTTTTTCATTCCCTTCTCTGTAGTTTGCTGGACCCATTCCAACCTTCACAGCCAGTTTTCGAGCCAAGTGAATACCCTCTTTCCAAGCCTGTATTTGCTCTCCATGTGCAGGATAATCTCTCAAAGACGCTGCAAACTCTTCTGGAGGATACTGTGAATTCCAAATACATTCTTGTTTGGGGTGTGGCTTTGCGAACGCGGGTGCCTCAGGATCAGTCTTAATCTGTTCCAAGCGGATCATGTGTGAAACGTTCGACTGCAACTCACCGTAGTGGTAGTTATGGTGGTTTCCCACCCATTGCCCGTTGTCACTCCAGAACGATTCAACGTTATCCGACCCCATGAGATCAAGGCGACAGTCGACATCGGCAAAGTTGTCACCCATGTAGCTTGTTAAGATGACAGCAAAATGGCATGAAATGATGGTGTCCTGATAAGTCTCTCTACTAATGAAATTCTTCTTGAGTGTCAGTCTGGGATCTCTCAGAACAAAATTGTTCCAAATACCCAATAAATGCACAACAAGCGCGGCTGAGACAATTCTTTGATAAAGAGTTCTTACTTTGCTGCAAAAAATCTCAACATAATACCAAATGACTTTCAGGTACGTAAGAGTTCCGTTCAGTGAAGGATCAGGGCGCCGACCTTCCTCGTCACCGTCAATCAACCTTTGCAAACAATTCTGCACGCGAAGAAGCGTCAACTTTTGGACTGAACGCCAGTTTTGTCTATCCCTACGATTGACATCATCCAGCCCCAGTCCGTGATCGTGGTGCGAAAAGGTGTCATACACAAGCTGCAGGTGGTTCATCTGCACTGTGTTGTTTCCCATCATTAAAACCCTTGAACTGTGATCCAAGGGATTTAACAGTTTTTTATGGTTGTGAATATAGTCCTGGTCGCCTAAATCTCGAAGAACGTATGTATGACCCTTAAGCTCCTTGCGGCAACTAAGGACAAAACCTAAATCATGTGGGATTGGCTGAAAACGGAGTCCTTCTTTTGATCTCATAAGCTGAAGCATAAGCTTTCGGCGACGTGAATCACCGTCGGAGCTGTGACCAATAAGAGGACCCAAAGTTGCTTCCAGTTCATTCTCAAACAATCGTTCAATTTCTTGCCATTGTCGATAAACAAAGTCTGCATTGAAACAATTGCAAGTTGCCATAACCAGAATAGGAAGGCGTGGAAGATTCGGTGCTAATGGGTTGAGAATGATTGCTCTAGCATAATTACCGATCACGTTGTTTCTGAAGGCGCTAAAAATGGTGTTGTAGCCTTCTTCCTCCCCCTCTCCAACTTTGATTGTAAAGTGATCAAGACACTGATGGTTTGGACCTTTCACACCACAAAACCCCAACAGCTCGTCCTTTTTCTGACTGTACATAACTTTGCTGATAATAGCCGTTTCATCTTCTGCAGCCAGAACTAGAACTAAGCTTCCACTGTTCTTAAACTGTTTAGCAATTGATTCACTGTAGATAAGAGCAATCGTTGACATGTCACCACGATTAATCCCCCCTTCTAATGTAGTACAGTCACGATTACGCCATCTGTAAAGTGAGTGTATCTCAGGACCAAACAGATTCGTTGCAACAAATGTGGCTAATCTGGGACCACCCCAGATAAGAACGACTTCAAAGAATAGCTTCGTGGAGGCCTTATAACGTTTCCCTTGCTTTTTCACGTGTAAGTTCTTAGAGATGGTGGTCAAGAAATCCATGAGAACTGTTCTGTCTTTGAATAACCCTTGTTCAGAGGCTTTTTCAAGATTATGGCAAATAGCTTTCATGGACCCACGTTTAGCATATTCTTCTAGCTTTTCTTTAAGATTTCTCAGGCGCATTTTGAGTCGCAAATTCTTGGAAGCTTCGAAAAAGAGTTTTGACTCTAAGCTGTCGAGTTTTTCTTTTTGTTGCGTTACCTTTTCAGCCATTTCTTCAGTGGTAAGGTACTCATTTCGGACGCAACTCAGGTCTCGTTTTCCAGTATCCGTAGTTTTCTCACTTCTTAAAAGAAGGCGCTTTCGAAAAGATGGCAAGTTTGGAATGTTGGCACAGCTAGAACACATTCCATCAGCGCTGATAAACTTACAAGAAACACGTTTGCATCGTGAACTGCGAAAAGTTCCCCTAATTTCTGTTGACGAGCCACTTGAAGTGTCAGTACTCTCAAACGAGTAGAACGGCTCTGGATACCACGACTGTTTTCCTTCATCGGTTCCAGGTTTGGAATCATTAAGCAATAACTTTGGTTTCGTTTGAATGTTTTCTCCTTTTACTGTTAAAGTGTAGTCTTCGCAATAGAACCCATGGCATAATGATGGCTTAGATGGGGCTTGAGCGTTACTTTCCTGTCACTTCTTCTGCGTAGGTGCTCGGAAATACGAAGAAATATCTTTGCTGCTCACTGTTGAACTCCCTTGCATCTTTGCTTTGTGTGCTTTGCTTTCGACGTGTTGTTTGGCATTTCCAAGAGGATTACGTTGACCAGCCAGGGATATAATGGTATTGCCGCAGACACGACAGAAAGCTCCTTTGTGCGTCAAGAGGAACACGCGTGGAAATGCTTGTTCAATCTCGCGGAAAGATACTGTAATGGAAGCTGGGTGGTTCTGTTCATTCTCCAGAATTGCAAGCTGCAGTTGATGCTCCCGGCTGTCCAAATGAACCTTCAAATTCTGCACACGACTGTGCTTTGTGTCACCGGCCGAAACATCTTTTCTACATACTTTACAAGTAACCTTAAGTTTGCCTTCCTCTGTGATCGTCAGTTGGTATCTTGAGACCGAGGTTGACAAGTCTCCTTCCTCTTTTGAAATTTTCTTCAGAAATGATACCACGTTTTTGGCTGCCAATGGATACTCTAACGAGGTTTGTGATATGGTTAATGGATGCGAGACTGAAGCTGTGGAATCAGAAATGGCTACTTCAGTATCGGAAGCTGAATTAGATGAATCGCAGACCTCATCTGACAAGCCAGCTGTGGAATCAGAAATGGCTACTTCAGGATTAGAAGCTGAATTAGATGAATCACAGACCTCCTCTGACAGGCCGGCTGGTACCAAAGAATTGGAAATGGTATGTGCTGAATCGCAGCCTTGCTTTAACAAACCAGAAACCGCACCATTTGATTCGATGACTGCTATTGATAAATCAAGAGCTGGTGTTGAAGAATCGGAGGTTACTTGAGCTGAGTCGCAGAGTGGCAGTGATATATTATTTGAAACCGACACCAATCTTTTCTTAGCCGGAGGTGATAGATCTTCTCTCTGATTCTCATGTTTGACAGGTGGGTGGCCACAGTACTCACAAGCAATGCTGTTGACACTCTCAAACTCCTCGCACTCACACTCAGTGCACTTTCTTCTTGGAACACCCCGCTTGTCGATCCCCATATATCCAGGATAAACTGACACAACTAGAATTGTTTTAAAATGATATAAACAAGAATAATGAGAAAATTGGGAATGGTGGCGCTTTCACTTATCAGTACACTCTGTGAAATTATCTTGGTTTTCACAAATTTTCTTCGACGGTAGAAGGAAACATGCTATTTATGTCAGGCATGGAGGGGGGTCTGATAATTGGCTGTTAAATTGCTCTGCCTAAATCTTCAATACTCTCTTCTTTAATTTGGCTAAAATTTTTAACATTTGTTTACTCTTAATTAGAAATATAATCACTATGTTTTTGTTTTCATAAACTGCTACTGAAAATATGCGTACCACAGAAGCCATGCTATTTTTGAACCCCAGTTTAACATTTCGTTCAAACAAACATTAATAAACGTAAATATCACTCAATTCGTAGCAGTTTTTCACCTTGACAACAAGCACTGGCAGGCAAGGGTTGAAGTAGAAGACAGAAAATAGAGACGGAAAACCCCGGGCCGACAACGCGCATGAACAATTATTGTATTATTATAGTGGTCTATAGTTTAAAGGGTTTCTAATTTCTAACCTCGGAGCGCAAATAAAATTCATCAGTCTGGATGATACCAGACGAAATATTTCACGCTTTTAAATTTTATTTGCGCTCCAAGTTTGGAAATTAGAACCCTTTTGACTATAATGTTTCCGGAGCAGGAAACTAACATTTTCAATTGCAATTGTATTATTGTACATGTAATGCATTTGAGCTGTCCCTTGTCAAACCAGAACCACCCTCGGAGAGGACGTATTTTAAATTGCACGTGTTCTTGTCGTCTTTTACCTGGCGGTGACAATGGCGACCGGTTATTCCAAGTCTAATTGCAGCGAGATCGAACTCAAAGTTTTGATAAGATGTCAAGTTAAAGGGTATCACGAGTGTCTCTTTAAAGTAGAAACTGGCGACATATTTACTGCTGTCAAGAAGATCGGGGATTATGGGCGCGCACTCAAGGTTGTTGACTCCGAGCGAGGTCAACTTGGACATCTTCAAAAAGAGGTTGTTTCAGTGCTCTGGCCTTTAAC
The DNA here is from genome assembly GCA_964017195.1 of Siderastrea radians. NCBI lineage: Eukaryota > Metazoa > Cnidaria > Anthozoa > Scleractinia > Rhizangiidae > Siderastrea > Siderastrea radians. The sequence continues at coordinate 19,745,567 of OZ024899.1, forward strand.
ATGTGAAATTTTGTGGTAAGTTTTAATCGATCATAGGTGGCGACAAGTTAGTGCAATATTTTTTAGCGTAGTGGCAGATTAAACTAGGGATAATTATATTTCGCTGTGTCTTACCTTGTAGCACTGTCACCGGAGAGCCATGTGATGACACCAAAGGACGCTGGCGTGTTGGAGGTGGAATAAATGTTCCTGTCAATGTCACGTTTAAAGCAAACAAGTCCCAAGCAAAGGAGATCAAACGCTTATTACAGCAAAAGAAGATCCAAGTTATCTTAACTTCGATGGACGCAGAATAGCAATTAAATACCGCAGCACGAATGTGGACTTTGTTCTGGACTATTGTGAAACTGGTTAATGTTTAAGTTGTGATTTCAAGGCCGGAAATTTAATGGGAGCCGTTTGTCAAATATTAAACAACAGCAATAAATACGGTAAAAAAAAATTTTCGGCGATTCTTTCCGTTTACAAATCACAACTTGCCAGAATTTTCTTACCCTCAAAATCCCGGAAAAGTGTGACCCCATTCTAGTCACCCTATAAAAAATGCTTGAAAAGGCGACCCCATTATAGTCAGCCCAGTCGTGAAAATGCGACCCCATCCAGCGGCACATCCCCATTAGCCCATTTATAGGAAGTGCCCCCCCCCCCCGGGATGGTGGCAAACATGCTACTAAATCAAGCATCTGTAAAACGTCATCAAAACATAAACATTTGTGAATATTCTGACAAAATGTGCTGCAGATAATTAGTTCAACATCTTACCTTGCCACAAACCCGTTTTCGTGAAATTGCGAGGGAGATTTAGCTATGTAATTCGACGATATTCAAAGGCTCTCCTTCCAGTTTCATCCCTTGTCCATTTCTTAGAGGTTACGAACGGTTTCCGAAGGTTTCTCGGTCCCAGACCTCGAAAAGATGACCGCACCGGAATTATTCAAAATGGCCGCCTTCCCCGATCAAACACACAAACTTGTAACAAAGGTAAGCAAACTTCAATCTTTTATTCATGTCCACTTATTTGACGTGAGGGCCCCCTGTGTTCAGGCGTGCGTTTCTCGAAAGCTCCGAAACTTTTCGGGTCGATTTCGGGCACGATAACTCACACTGTATCTTGTAAACAAAGAAGTTTCTAAGCATGAATCTTTGGTAAAAGTAAGATATTTCTTCTGTTACGGATATTTGAAAACAACAGCTTTAAACTGTTAATAACAAGACAAATAAGAAGTATCACAAATTAAGAACTTGACGTACTTAGCAAAGCCCATCTGTCAGGTTGATCACAATTGACTCCCACTCGCATTCCAGCACAGGCATAGTTTTGCCCACATGGAGGTCCCGGGATCTTACCTTGACTAGAAAAAAAGAGCAAATAAATAAAAATAAACGAATAATGTAAGAAAGAGAGATTTGACACAACAGATAAGGTAGTAGGACTGACTTTCGGTCAAAAATAAAGCATACCTTAAAACTCAAGTAAGTTAAAGTACATATTAAGTTATAGCCAAGAACGAGAGATAAGTAGTTCCAAGGAAAATTAAAAAAACGTAACTCTTTGAGATTTTTTTACGTTATTTACAAATTGAATGAAATTTTTAATATCTGATCTAGAAAATAAGTGAAAGGTTGTTAGAATTAGCGTGTTGCCATGAATTTTTGACAGTACACGAGAACTACCGTGGAGTCTTGGTATTCTTCGACCTATAATCGGCCCTTAACCCTATCCGGACCGGGCTTTTTTGGGTCTTGTGAGACGGGGGGGGGGGGAGGGGCGGATTCCGCCCTCAACTCTTAACTCCCAGAATATTACAGCTATTACAACGAAACTTAAAGGACAGTTCGTATGTCCAAAAAATGTTGCCATTAAAGTCCGCAACATTAGCTGATCACGTCATATGACCTCATATTAACGTCTTGTTCTCAAACGGCGGCCATCTTGGATCCGCTATCTTGAATTTTTTGAATTTTTCAAAACCTTCTAAAACCACCAAAATTGATCAATAAATTAACATGGAAACGATCTAAAAATGTACAGCTTACTTCAAAAAAGTATTTTTTTTATTAAAAAAGGGAAAATTTAAAATTCTGAAAAAAACCACTCGTCAAAAAATGGTTGCCATGGTAATGTCAATCTTAATAGACAAGGACTTGCTATTCCAAATTGTTCCCAAATAAATGTAAGGAAAAGTCACCAATTTCGGTGGCTTAAGCTTGCTTATTAAAAAAAGTTACAAACGTCCAAATTCCGTGGGGGCAGAATCCCCCCCCCCCCCCGATGTGAATAGGGTTAACACAAAGTGTTCAAAGTGTTCAAACACTTTGAAAATAGCGGATTTCTTAATAGAATTCAAAAGGGCGGCCGATCGAGAGCTGTTTGCGAGAAGATTTCGCCACAAAAAGGCAAATTTTAAGGGCAGGTACGGACTGCACTGAAAGGCAGTTTGGAAATAATAGCCTCTTACTAACTGAACGCGAGGGCCGTACTGGGGAATATTGGCCCGAGGTCGTGGCAGTACGTATCGAGCGTAGCGAGGTCCGTACAAAAACGACTTAGGGCCAATATTCCCCAGTACGGTCCCGAGCAAATGAAGTTAGTAAGTAGTTTATTATATGGCATCATTTTTCGTACGAAACAACACTTCAGGTAGTTCATTCAAATCAATTTCCGGCGCGATGTCAAGGAAAGTTAAATGGCTTTCGAGTCAGTTTGATGATCGTTGTTGTCGATCGGCAAAAACTTGCGTGGCTCTTGAATGAAAACTGCTTTGCTTCTATTATATGTGTCAGTTTTTCGTCGTCCTCTAAACACAAGTTTTATTTGAAAATACTTATTCGTTATGGGAGGAGACAACTCGGGAAAAAGAAGAATAATGAAGAGGCCGCGATAAAATCTTACAAGCGTGCTTCTCAAACTGAAAATTGTGGCAGCGTGTTAGTCTGTAATGTGAACAAAGGAACACTCGAATTATAAAAAAAAAGACACTGGAAATTGTCTCCATCAAATACCGCAAGTTGTTTGCTTCAGTGGCTTTATGGAGAATTTTGTGGATGCTGAAAGCAAATTTTCGTCGCACCTAACAAAGTTGTTTTTAGCGCGAGCTACTGTAAGAGCGGAATTGTGCACAGGCTAAAATTATTTTCAAGGATGTCCACTACAAGAGCAAAAATCTCGCTGAGGAATTAAGGTACACTGTTAGTTTAATACATGTACGTGTAGCTTTAATTTGTTCTTGTGGAAAGCGCTGACTGAAGCGATGGCCAATATTAAACTAGACAAGAACGTGATCGTTTCCTTTCCGTTTGCCGATGAAAGCCGTCTGTTAGTTGTTTTGCAGTTTTCATTTTTTTCTTGTGAGAAACGTACTCTTTTGTTAATGCTGAATTTTTTGTTTGAATTATTGTTTAAGTCTTGGCCGATTTACTCGGCTCTTTACAACCTACAGTCTATAGCCGTACCAAAAAAAAGAAACAAAAAAACAATAAGCACACACAGTCACTTAAGAACTTTGGCCGTGCTTTTTGATTCACTGCCGGCGAGTCTTTTGCTTATATCAAAAAGTCAGTAAAGTTAATTGAAGAGCGCTTTTTCTAAACAGACGTGTTTACCTCGTTCAGTTGCTTTGTACCAGCTCCAAACCTTTCCTTTTTTTAATCTTCTTGCGTTTTTGCAGTTTGAATTTTGCGGGAGCGGGAGTGCGAAAACAAAATCTCCAAAAAGGACCGTGAAGGTGATCCGTCCGATATATTTTACATGCGCAAACAACATATTCTCCAAACTGCGTGCAGTTGAAGATTAAGGCCCCTCGATTTTAAGATAAAAGCGATCGACTGGTCGTCTAACAAACTAAACCAAAAAAGTAAGATACCTTTTGCCGTTTTTTCTCTTCTTTTTTCTTTTCTTATAAGGAGTCGGAGTGGGTGTCGGAGGGCGAGGAACATATGGTGGTTTGGCGGTAGGTCCCACACAAAACTGTTATAAAACAAAACGTAACACAAAATTCATCAACACTACAATGTTCTATGTGATTGTTTTAGCAGAAACAGTGCTGTATACCTCTTTAAAGTTTTACCTTTAAAGAACGGGAAAAATGAAAAAGAGATTAAAAAGGGAACAAGAATCGATCACAGGACTGAACGAAAAAGGCGCCAAAACCTTGCGAAGTGTTGCAGCGTTTCATTGCAAAGCTGAATGAATCAGTGAAAACTGCTCGAAAGTGAACAAAGTGGCACAAGTTTTGGAAAAAAATCTTCTAATTATTGGCTCTGAAATATGGTACATGTTTGATTTTTCCTGAAGCATTGTTGTAATCATCGTTCAAAGCGGATTGAAGCTGAACAATTTCACCACTACTAGCTGCTGGAGTGGAAACGGAACAAGTTTGTAATATGTTCGCACAACGGAGCTATCATGTGCCTATTTGATCTAAGTGAAGACAGAACAGTAATTTGAATTTAAAGAGGTAATTTCTATGCAGCTCAGAAGCAAGATTACTGTAGCGAGGAACATTAGAATTCGCCATCATAGTTTGTTAAACGCAAAGCACAAAATGCAGTAGTTCTCGGTTTAGAGGTTGCGGACGGAATGGTAAAAACAACATTCAAGCAACTGGAAAAGCGATTCAACTCCGTTTACATGACATCCGATTTCTATTTGACTAGCACTTGGACCTGTTGGAACATAGAGCTACGAGAGTGCAGGTAAACCAATGTTAATTTTGCGTGTTAAAGCCGAAAAAAATCTCGCCCTTCCTTCCTTCTCGGTAGTTTTCAGCTGTAGTTTGTTAAGCACTTGCATGTTTAGACTGCTTCATGATTTTCGCTCCAACTCGCCATGAATGTGTGATAGTTTTCATTAAATGCCCCTGCCTCATTTCACTGTGTTTTATTTTATGTCTTGTCTTGATATTTTGAAGTGGAAAGCCTTCCTGATAAATCCTTCCGTTTGTTCAATTTTTATGACCGACGTGACGATCGATGAAAGAAATTGGTTGTAAGCACAACGCTTGATGCTTAAATTTCTATTTCTGCACAGTTTCTTCAAACAATTTTGACCTGACAGTTAGACTACGCTGTTGGTGATGCTTGTTGGTGACGTTGTTAAAATTTCTGCTTAATTTAAATTGGCCGCCAAGTGA
>OZ024899.1:19755698-19770698 GCA_964017195.1 Siderastrea radians
TTGTTAAAGCAAAGGGATGAAAACGTTTGCCTCTCAAATTGTGGGTTTTTCCTACTCCCTTTTTCCAAGGTGCTTATCAAGTGCATACAAACTATAATCATATTTTTTGGCTGTACGCAAGTTATAAACTAAGCTTTTCAGTTTTTAGATACCAGATTGGCTCCCTAATCAAGGCATATGACGCACTATGCCACGATTCACTTATTTGGGAGCTTTCATTTTAGTATAAATATGAAAATTGTACTTCTTTCATTCTTCTGATCTCGTGGCTCATTCACCATTATTATAAACCTGAGCGTGGGCATAATTGTTGTAAAACAATTATAACCACTCAATTTGGCTTTTCATTGACTCAAACCTAACTCGGGGAAGTGCCCCTTTTTGACTGTCATATTTGCCTCGTTGTTAAGAGAAGCTACCAGCCAATGGATAATTGTCCATTTTGCATAATCTGAGATATCTGACTTGAGAGGACAAATCGTATCGAGGACTTTGTTCTGCAAAAATCTTCGTGGAGTAAAGTTGCTTCTGGGCAAACGTAGGGCAACATCGTCACACTAAACTACCACATGTGGTCCTTACGAACGGACTCTGGCCCCCGTAATCATAAAGAGCTGAACATGGTGCTTGGATCATTACTCCATGTGCACGGTTTCGTCATGCAGAAAATTCATTTGAGGTGTTTGTTTTGGGCAGAGATTGTTAGTTCTTGTCACTTGATACTTAAAGTTGGGTCACCACGCGCGTTCTCCCGGGTAAGCCGAAAATTCCAAATAAATAAATAAATAAATAAATAAATAAATGGTTAAGGGGGTTGTGCTTTTAGCAATGAGTACAGCAAATTCTCAGAACACACAAGAAATGAGTGAAAATCTATTTTCCAAGCCAGGTCGACCATACCACTTTAAGAGGTACAGTTTCTTAAACGGTTATTTCGGAGCTAGGATAACTCTAGTGTTAAGCTTTAATTTAGCCCTAGCGCAAGAAAGTTAGTTTTGCTTTTTCATGTTTATTTCTTCACTGATTCAATGTTACATCCGTCCATAGGTCCATCGAACCCTTAGTCCCTCCAACCCTCCCTTCATATATCCATCCACCCATTCAATCATTCCTCCCTCCCATCCATTCTTCCCCTCCTTCGAGATAATTATTGAAATTTACATACTAAATGAGTGTACCACTTCTTTGGCTTACAAAGGGGGTAGGGGGGTAGGGGAGGGGCGGAGGGGAGAGTAAATCAACCCCTCCCCTCGGCCGATAAGGTTTTCTTCAATTTTGTCAAGAGGGTTTTTCTATCAGCATCTGACGTTTAAGTAGCTGTACGAATATCCCTTAGACACATGGCGAGAATCGGTTCATATGTCTACGATGTATGACGTCATACAAAGTAGCATGTGGACAAGTTGTTTTGGAATACAAATGCGTGGTTTTCAGCTTTTCAGTGAAAATAACAGAAACTGTAGGTGAAAAAAGCAGCAAACTGTCTAGTTATGTCAGTAACCACTTCCCCCTGGACTTCGGCGGGTGTATAAGACTTCGTAAAAAACTGTCACTTATACCAAAGCAGACGATCTGAGAATATTAATTTCCTTCGCCGCTATATTATTATGGGTCATTCTTTATCGGCGAATAAGGTTTGGGAAACCCGGGTTTGCACAGAGCAGTGAAATCGGCTGTAATACTTCGGCCATAAAAACGTATTGGCAAAGAAGTATTTAATGCTAGAATATGATCGTCATTCGGAGTAACTTTGGATTTAATGTTTGATGCATTGAAATGCCCGAAAAAAGATGTATTCTCAGTTGGCCACCGAACGCTTTGCCAAAAAAAAAAGTGTGAGTTAGTAGTGTTTGCTGATCTGGAGACCATATGATTTTTTTTAGCTCGATAATTTAAACTTTACAGGCAAGAATCGGACTCTAAAATAACTTCCCGTTGCAGAGCTCGTGGCACTCGAGATGTCCCAAGTAGCAAGGGAGGGTACAACTGCATAAAAATGTTGGCTGTAACAACTTTGTCTCGACTACTGAGGAAACTCTTGTACTAGAGTTCCTTATCTCTTTGTAATATAAGCGGACCCTTTTCATTAACCTCACTACAAACCCTTACGTTATTGAATTCATAGATATATATATCAGCATTACCGTCACAAACTAATTGCTTACAGCAAGTACAAATTGATATTACCAAATTAAAATACCTTGTGAGTTATCTGACCAGGGTTGAAAATTGGTATATCTATGGCCTTCTGATTTCTTCCTGTTGAACGCCTGGTGCGCCTGCGGTGATGTTGTAACTGACTTATGTCAACGGCTGCGATAATGGTTCCGTTTCCACTGATTTGCGCCGAAATCACTTCCACTAATAGGAACTCTCCAACTGAATTAACCTTCACAACCTACGGGAAAAGGAAGGTTAGATACGGCTGTCCATGTCTGAAGTCATGTAATTGTATCAAACAGCAGGCTTATTACGATATTTAATCCTGACTGTTACTGCTGGCAATTTATAACTTATTCAATCACAAACTTTAATTTTCTCGCCCCTACGGAGTTTATGTATATGGTTTTGACATTTGCGTCTGTCGATTAAATCGCCAAGTTCTTACCCTCAGTTCCAAAGAAGAAAATTAGTCAAATCCTTTTATAACTTTATTTTTTATTTTTTGCAAAAGTCACCAAACTTTGTGTTTTCCCCCAAAATACAGTTGACAAAAGTCTCTACAATTAATGTTAACGGAATTATGTGTTTTCAGAACAATCGGCTAGAAGTGCATGTTTTACGAAAAGCTGATTTCCTTTATTTGAGTGTAAGCGATCAATTATGCCATATTAACAATTTAAATGAAAATAAAATGATGTGTGGAGAGAGGAAACTCAGAAAAAATTCTGAGTTCCAGATGGGATTGGAACCCATGGCCTTCCGTACATTAGTTGGATGCTCTAACCACTGAGCTACGAGAACTCTAGTGGTGAGCAATGGTCAATTGTGGATGGGCGATGGTCAGTTTAACAATTTAATTGGTTTTAATCACTTTGTGTCGATTTTCACGAAAGTGTGTCACAAGTTTGAAACCAGTAAATAAAAGAGCACGCTGCGAGTCTCGCTATGTTCAGAAAGTCTTGTTTTGTTCTCCTACGCTAGTGAGAAACCCAATTTGACTGTTAACACTCCACATAAAATTGAATTTATTTCATTATTATTCTTTTTATACTTTTATTCACGATCGCTAGAAAATAAAGACGAAGCATCATGTATTTTGTGTTACCTTGGCAATAAAGCCACTGCTTGGCCTTCCTACTATGGAATCGTTGACAGAAAAGTGCTTATCTGTTTTTTCCCTGGCTGATACTATTAGTCCTTGGCTGTTGTCGCCTCCACTGCAATAAGCTGACTCGGCAAACCGTCGTTTACTGTAACTAAGTCTAGTTGAAAATGGGAGAATAATTGAATATTTAAAAAATGTCGAATGCACCTATTAACCACTTTACTTTGGCAACCATCACTAGCATTTAAAACAGGTATACCGTGTTCATATACAGACCTTCGACTAGCCAATCGAGAATATTCATTGCAACGCTTTAGCTTTGTTTCCACGTAGAATGTGTCCTCAGTGGCGTCATGAACTGCAACCACGGTCTCAATAAATCCATAGCTCGAATTGGATACAAGAATGTCACCCATACTGGGAACAGTCAGGTTGTTTTCAATCACCAAGTAATACGAGTGCATTGAGACATCTCCAACGTCATAGGTGTGCCCAAGGCATTTGTATGTCGCTGCAATGACAGGAACAGATTTCAATCAATCAATCAATCAATCAATCAATCAATCAATCAATCAATCAATCAATCACCAAATCAATCAATCAATCAATCAATCATTCAATCAACTAATCAATCAACCAATCTAACTATCAGTCAGTCAGTAAGTCAGTCAGTCAGTCAGTCAGTCAGTCAGTCAGTCAGTAAATCAATCAATCCATTCATCATCAGTCAATCAATACGTAACTTAGAGTTGTAGTGGTCTGTCTTTCTCACACTTAATATTTGGTTTTACATGCTAAAGATGCATACCTGTAAATAAATCACCATTATCCTAAAAATGTAGGGCACTAATGCTTTTTAAGGTTCTTCGAATGCACTGGATGTGATCTCAAAATTACTAACTTTAATTTCCACCACTACTGTTGTTATTGTCCTATTCCCATACCGGATTCAAGGATGATTATCTGGGCTTGCTTGACTGTAATGTTGCCAGCTATAAGAGCCTGTAAATCTTGTTCATTCGGCTCTTCCTCCAAGGTTGACTCGTCATCTACAGACTCCATTGTCGTCTCTTGCTTGAAGTCCGCATAATTAATCACTTCGTCTAATCCTACTGGAGCGCTAAGCAACACTTTAAAAGGACCTATTCGAAAAAAGTACGTCACAAATACATAACATATGTGCATGCGTAAGTATAACCACTGGCCAAATATCGATGGAAATCTAGACACCATATCTTGCAGTTAATATAATGTGAGTCTATAAATGGAAACTTGAAGTGGAACCATTAGAGAGCACCGCCATTTTTAAGTTGCTGGTTAATTTGCTTTGACAGTACAAGTTGTGAAATTTATTATTACCCCGCCGTCAGGACGGGGTCTAGTAATACCCATTTTTTTTCCGTGGTTTTTTTTTTTTTTTTGGTGGTCACTTGCCCCAGACCTCCGGTTTTCGCTCGGCCAAACAAATACTCGTCGTGTCTTTCGCTACACAGGCAAGGGCTTTTATCTTGAGTGACCGTAGCATATTTTACACCCCGGGGGGGGGGGGGAACAACGGCGGGGTCTAATGCCCCTGGGGCTTTTCTTGTTTTAACATTAAAAAAGAATTGAGTTGGAGTGATATACTCAAGATAGTTAATACCAACCATCCGTTATCTCTGCCGTTATCTTGTGCATTATTCCACCCGCTTGAGGACTGCAAAGTATGTCGCCCTTTTCAACTTCCAAGACTGTTGGCGCAACAAATACGAGGGACACCTTTTCTTGTCTATCCAACATTACTGGGCATGCGTATATAGTTGTAGTGTTTGGTTCCACCAGCTTCACATTCTTAGCAAGTTCAACGTTGTTAACCCTCTTTGGGTCTGTGTAGTCTACTTCGACTTTTCCACCAGGACATCTTGTCTCATTCCAAGCTCTACATTGACTTCCTTCCTAGAAATTCATTTAAATTTATTGTCAGCTGAAGGCGTAGGCGTAAAAAACAGTTAAGACACACACAAACAAACAAAAATGGAGAAGTGTACCTTGTCTATTCCTATGTAATATTTTTACTCTTGAAGGGTAAACTTGAATCGTTTCTTGACAACATTAGAATCGGTAACCCCAGAAATGAAAAGACTGTTTTGGCTAAATTACTAAACGGATTCAGGAAAGAAGGACGACACGTTTGCATATGACATCTCATTCGACAGTCTATTAAGGCGAGGTACCCGTCTGAGAGAGGGATAAAATCTAGTTAAATAATGTCGGACTGTATGTGTTTGTTCGACAAAGGTGCAGGTTCCCGAAAGCTATATTAAGTTGACTGAGTACAACAGAAAAAATAGGTTCTGTCTGTAGACATTCCTTGCGTATATAATAGCAAGGGCCACTTTTTTGTACCAGTGAAGTAAATCAAATGCTGCAGCTTATTTTGTTGTTACCTCATTTTTATAGCATTTCTCGAGGTCTCTGCACTTTTGACAGGATTCTATAGACGCTCGTCCATCCTCAAAGTTGCACTGTTTTCCTCTGCAGTTTACTCTCTGTCAGATAAACAATTACAAAGCTTTATATGGCTAGATTTTCGTCTAATACATGATTGGCAGAATGTGGTATGCCATTTAAATTCATTTAAATTCCATTTAAATTCCATTTAAATGCCATTTAAATTCAAGCATTGAAAACTGGGAGTCACCGATCTATTTTAGGAGAAAACGACCATTTATTTATCTGAATAGGTCAATTTCAAGGTTGAGTTGACAACGATTACAAGATTTGCTTTACAATTAGTATACCCACCGGTATGCCGTTTGAGCAGTTCTTCCCATTTCCTACCGTGTAACAATGGTAGTAAAACCAGTCAGGGCAACTTATCTTGGGAGGACCCTCAGCAAAGCCTCCAAGGCAGGAACTAGAGCCGTCACACCACCCACAAAAAGGATCTGTAACGCAATCAGTGCAGTTTTTGTACTTTCCACAGTAAGAATATGTGCAGCCAAGGCCCTGTCAAATAAAAAAAGTAAGCAAACGAATAAATAAATAAATTAATTAATTAATTAATTAATTAATTAATTAATAAATGTCGCATAAATGATTAATGTCACTTCAATTGATATTATGGTATTCTTACAAAGACTCTTGTGAAGACAAGACGTCACTATTAGGTAGTAATGACGCAGTAATGGCAGTTACATGTTGTTTTATCAAGCCGCGTGGTAATTGCAGACATGAAACCTTTATTTCATTCGGGATATTCAAGGTTAAGATTAACTAGGGCAGAAAACGCTTGTGAAATGCAATTGAATAACTGAACTTACCAAATATCCCGGATAACACTTGCAGACGTTAGGACCCATACATTTACCATTGCCCGAACAATTGTGTAAGTCATGACAGTGAAACTGAGAACAATCCTCCCCGGTCCATCCGGGATAACAGAAACAGATGGCTCCAACGCAGTCCCCATGGTGAAAACAACCATTTGGGCAGTAAACAACTGGAAAAACACAAAACAACTATAACCAAAACAGTCAATTCGGAGGTTGCTAACAAGAGTTTGGAAAAAAAAAATCCGTTTATGGTAGTGAAAATTAAATTAAAGTAAATTACATAATTCAGACATGAGATGAGACCAAAAGTGATCATACACAAATGTGAATTTGGCAACCGTTTCTGTTCATTCACGGTCTTACAATTAAGTTGCGTTCCTCGCTAATTCTTTGGAAGTAACATGTTTTCCGCCATTTCCGTCTGTCTTTTTTTACCATGCTAAGTATTGGCTTAAAAAGAGAGTGTTGTTATACATGGCAATCGTTAAATCACAAAAGGAGAGGAATCTCCTTAAGATGTATGATGTCAGAATACTTTACCTGGCCACCTTACGCAAACAAATGGACGGAGACGATCACAGCCAGATTCGGTGATATTCCCATAACTGTCCAAAACGGAACATATTCCATTTTCTGCCAGTGATTTACTATTATATTCCTATAAAAAAGTCAAACGCATCATTGGTTGTAAAATTTTGGTCAAATGTACGACTTCTCATCAACAGTTAGTAAAAGACATCTACTAACTTAAAAAAATTTAGTGAAATTCTAAGTTATTTCGTACCCCTCTAAACACATTCCTCTTCATAGTCCATAAAGCAGGTACAGCAGTCGGTCTAACCAGAGATTCTTTACGTCTTAGATAGGTCACAAGTCTCACGTCGTCATCTGTGAACATGGCGATGATATTCCCACCATAATTCTGTGATGAGTCAATTGACAATAAAAATTATCGTCAGCATGCAAGATTTAATAAGGAATAGATAGGCGACAGGCAAAGGGAGGAAAGGGGAGGTTAATGGATAAAACAATGCAAATACGGGAATAGAGAAAGATGGTAGAAAACAGTAGAAAGGTCGTTAGAGGTAAATATTTGTTATTGCGTTGTTCAGGTTGACGGTTAGCTTGACTTATTGAATGCAGCAATGATTAAAGTTGGATCTGCGTGAATCTGTCAAATTAACCTACGACGTTACCAAACATTCTAAAGATAATAATAGCGCTCGGTGTTTCGTGTATGTTTTTGTAGAAAGAAAAAAAAACTAGAGTTACCTTTCTGGGTAGTTAAGGTACTTCGAAGAGCATCATTTGTTTGCTTTTGTGCCTGCTATGAACGAGGGTTCCGTAACTTTTTAAAGGAAAATCACAATGAAGTATTAAATATACGTCTACCTCGCAATACGACTTAGCCTCTTGGAAAGTAAAGGAACCTCCTTTGTAGAGGAAACACAATTCCTTGTCTTTGATCCACTCAGGAGGGCACGAACCTTAAAGGTAAGAGATTTTTGGCAATAAACCTTGTGTCGGTACCTTTGATCAGGTCAGTTTTCTCAGGAGTTTTACACCAATGGAAACGTAACGTTATTAATGTTAAAAAGACTCAGCTAATACGTGTTTAGCAAATAGCCCGAGGATTTTGCTTTAAGATATCCCATCGAATTGATGACCACTGCCTCCACACGAGGGTCAGTTGCTCCTCAGGAGCAAGTAAGATTTCGTTAGATTTTTCACTTTGCGCTTACCCTTTGTCATAAAATGTAATAGCGCGAAATTGCTAATTATTGTCAGAAACAGATCTGCGGTCTTAGCATTGTAAGGTTTGAACGTTGTTTTGATGCACACCCCAACCCTACTGAAATATCTTAGTGTATACCACTTTGCTTTGTAGCTTTTGCTGATACCAGATACCAGAGCAGTGATATGATAAGAACTTAATCGTGTGTATAGGGCAGCAAAGAAAATTAAGGAAACATGGACAAAACTTACCAGAGAGAGCCTTCTGAGGCTGCAACTGAATGAATGGCTGGAAACTGACCGTTAACGACAATCTGTAGTCTTTGGTGCTATCCATGATGAGGGGTGCAATCAGCTTCAGGATTCTTTCCCCCCACCAATTTGAAGTCGCGTTGGCAATCACCGGATTTCCTTGCCATGTCGTACTTATTTGATAACGGTTTCTTGGATTTTCCATCACGTTATCATGCATTTCAGCTCTTCCGTTGCAAAGAATAGTAACACCATAATTCACCCCTAAGCCATGATTCCTGAAGAGGGTATTATTGAGAAAGGTCAGACCAGTAACAGGGGCTACAGTGAAGTAATATTCTAACACATACTGCCCACTGTTGTTGTAGAAAACGTTTCCTCTCAGATGTGCTACTAAATTTGATATCTTACAAATGCTATGCACATGGTGATCAAGGTCCGTAGCTACGTTCGAAGAGAAGTAGTTATCTGTCACTTTAACGGTTATATAAGGCCCAGAACCTCCTTCCAGGAACAAAGTTTTACCTCTGTTTGACTCAATCGTGTTGGCATGCACTTGGCTAATAGGTGGAGTGGGTGCTGATTCGTCGTTCTGTATTGTTGAATAAAGAATTCCATTTCTGTTCTCAGCCAAGTAATTGTTAAATATTTGGAACACTTGATTCGCAGCATTAAGATAAATGGCCTCCTGAGACTTCTTGTTGAGGGAGGAGCTGAGTCCATTGTTCATAATTTTAGAACGCTCTACTCTCAAAAGATGACTTTCCATCTGAGTTGAAGTGTAGCTGATTCCGTGGCCAAGGTTTCCACTAAAAGTGCACTCAGTGATGCGATGTACTGTAGGATTGGCTAGAACATTATCATGTCATGCATTAAAATATGGTGTTGTATTAAAATACAGTGAACTGCAGCCTGTTATCTAGTGAGCAATGCAGGTAATGCTTAATCTTGTTGGCTTGCATCATTAAACATGCTCACCATTTTCATCGTCAAATGTTGCCAGTTTACTTAACTAGGTTGACGTAATTTGGAGGCCTCTATAATTTCAACCCTCATTATTTCCAGTCATAACATCAACTCTTTAATGCCGAGAACATTAATCAATGCGGTTCTAACTCTAACTTGCTAACAGTTTCAAGTACGGAGCACCTTCATCTCCTTAATGTTTCGTATTTCATTAGATTCTCAAGTTATTAGAACTCTGATTTGAATAGTTTTTCCAAGTTACAATGGTGTAACCTTGCCATGTAAATTGATAAAAATCTCGAGATTTTCCAGCGATGTGCCCTCGGCCTAACTTAGAAAAACATAGAACATAAATTGATGGCGAACACAAGGAGATGAAAGCAAATTTGTGGACAGCAAGGTACATAAACATATTAAAAATAAATAAGTAATCAAAAATTAAAACACAAAAAGATATATAAACTTACGAGAGTTACAGTGTTTGAATTCAATATCATCTATACCCAGGTATCCTCCTTTCCACCCAAAGTACCCCAAGAATACAACCGAGTAGTTGGATGTTGTTTGGCGAAGTTCAAGCACTTTCTTTTTCCAATTGCGCATAGTCTTGTCTGTAGACCACAACGACGTTAGTTTTTTCCCACTGGATTCCTCCATAAAGACAGTCAATGATGTATGCCCATTGTCTCTCAAAATATAATAGAAGACTAAGTAACAGTACTTGTGCTGTTTTGAAATGGGATTACTAGCAAAAGCGGCATGTCCATCATACCAATAACGGAATCCAAGCGCCATGAAGTGTCCTGAAAGGATATAGATTATATATATATATATATATATATATATATATATATATATATATATATATATATACATATATATACATATATATATATATATATATATATATACATATATATACATATATATATATATATATATATATATATATACTCGTTGAAGGAAAGCGAGGACGGACAACTTCTGACGATTAAAAAGTTAAAAAATTTAATAAAAAATAAAAACGTTTCGGTCTTAGACCTTCATCAGTTACATGAAAAATTAAACTTAACAAATCTACCTAAATAAGATTACAGAACAAAACAAGACGCAAAATACAATTCAACGCTATGAGTTACGTAACCGGCGTGATTATAACAATACTAAAACGAGGATAAGTGACGCTAACATTCAAATATAAAAACAATGTAGTACAACGATTATATAACGAAAAAAGGAAAAATAAACAATACTAACAATTAAACGTAATTACAAGGTGTAGATACAGGTACAACACTAGATAAATGAACGATACAAGGCAAAAATATAACAAAAGACCGGAAATATGCTGCTATAAAAATAAATAACAAAAGATGACAGGTAAGACTAAAAACTAAAAACTGCTAATTCAAAAAAGATGACATTTGCAAAGCGGCAAAAGAAAGGGCAGTCAAAAGGAAAGCAACCTACGTTTACGCAAACATGGATCATACCAAAATCCCAAATCGAGGCCTTTGGAGCCCCAAAGGGCCGATAGACAACAAAATCCCTGGGGGGGCCTTAAACAATAATGACCGTAATAAGTTCCCCGAACAGGGCCTTTGAGTATACCCAACACCTAAGAGGCTGACAAAATCCAAGAAAAGGGCCTTTGAACGGCCATATATCGCAAACAAAGAATCGCAAAAAAGAAAATTAATTATAACAAATTCTATTCCTAGAATGAAATTCTTTTCTTTTATTTAAACCATGGGGTGCCAAAGAGAACAGCTGAGCACTCCAATAAGCCTCCTTTGTAATTAAAAGCCTGTCGATCTCATCCGAGTTGTTTGGGGCCTGCACCTGATCAATACATTGAAACGAAAAATCATCTAAAATGTGTGAAGTTTTGTTGAAATGCACTGCTACTTCACAAGTTGTTTTGTTTGTGAGCATAGCAGACTTGTGATTACGAAACCTAATTCGAAAATCAGTGGTTGTAGATCCTATGTATTGCAAACGACATTTCTTGCAAGAAACCAAATAAATCACATTTTTAGAATCACAAGAAAGTCTTGAATGAATGGTGTATTTTTTGCCCGTCTGCAAGCTAAGAAATGATTTGGATTCAACAAAGAAATTTCGACAAAGATCGCATCTATTCCTTTCGCATTTGAAACAGCCATTGCTTTGTTGAATTGTTTGTCCCTCTTCGGCGGTTTTAAAACGAGATGGTGCCAATAATTCTTTAAGATTTTTTGACCTACATATATATATATATATATATATATATATATATATATATATATATATATATATATATATATATATATATATATATATATATATATATAACTAACTGCAGACAGTACTGTTTCGGCCTTCTGGGCCTCATCAGTGCAGTGTTGACTCCAGCATCAGCACTGCACTGATGAGGCCCAGAAGGCCGAAACAGTACTGTCTGCAGTTAGTTATATATATATATATATATATATATATATACTTCTTGAACTTAAATAGAGTAATTTTGTAGAGCGCTCAACTCTTAGAGGAGCAGTTATAATAATGATATTGCCTGATGAGTGTGGTCGTCCTTTGATCACACGAAACAGCGTTGTCGCAATAAAACGATGAATTGAAATCTTGCTACTTTTGATCATTATTATATATATATATATATATATATACAAATTTAAAGATAGAAAGTAATTAAAACTCGAGTTTCACGCACTAAGCGATCATCAGACTGATATATATATATATATATATATATATATATATATACAAATTTAAAGATAGAAAGTAATTAAAACTCGAGTTTCACGCACTAAGCGATCATCAGACTGAGTGTACATGTGAGAAAGTTTCAGTTATAAGGTTAAAATTCCAAATTTAAGAACGGTTGGAACGGCGCCTGTTCTGATTGGTTGTTGCGAAGAACTTGTTCTCATGACGACACTTAGTGACCAGCTCAGATTTCTTGTTGAGGAGGGAAATGTCACGAGCGGACAAGATGCAGAGTTTCTCAGACAGACACAGGTTGCAGCGGGAAGGGTTTCCCCTGTATGCATTTGCCCTCTTGATGATGCGCCAATTGATTTGATAGTCGGTGTTGCTGTCTTTCAAGTCCCAGATGTGTTTGAAAGTACTGTGCTGTGCGAATGCTTTCGGTCTCTGAAAGAGAGTTTGTGGTTGTTTTATCTTGTTTTAAATTCGTGCTCTGTCATTCCAATGTAAGTCTTTGTGTCCCTGTTGTTGTTGTGACTGTGGCTTCGTAGATCACGTTACTTGTAAGACACGCACCATCGAGAGGGCAAAGGTCTTTGTTTCTGCAATTGTATTTCCTCTCATTGCTAACTCCATTGTTTTCATTTAGGATTTTCTGGTTGTGGCTCTTGATGATGTTTGCCATGTTAGTCGTGCAGCTTTAGCTGACTTTCAAGTTGTTTCTGTTGAAGATCTTGTGGAGTTTGTGCGACCTTGGGAAATGCTTATCAACCAGCTGTAAGAAGGATTTCGCGACATTCGTCTCAACATTTTGGCTGAAAGGTGGATTAAACCAGATTATGTTTCTTGGTCTGCTTGTTTGGTTTCTTTGGTTCTGGTTTTGGTCATACCGGATCTTCTCCTTGTAACCGCTGGATTCGAGTGCATCGTTGTATACCTGAGAGGTCTTGTTGAACTCGTCCGAGTCACAGGATAACCCTGATATTCTTGTGCTAATCGATGCTGGAATTTGCCTAATAACGGACGGAGGGTGGTTGGAATTGGCGTTGATGTACAGTGGGTTGTTGTCAGATTTTCTGTATGGGTAATATTTTCCGGTTGTGAGGTTGAGTGTGACATCTAGGTAAATTACTACTTTCAAGTTGCTCTGCACTGTGATTTTCAGACCGAGGTTCCCAAGGGTCTCAGAAAATTTCTTCCTGACATTGTCACTGGATCTTGTGTTTATGTTTTTAAAGATGGCTAGTCCATCATCTCTGTACAGACCGATATTACCGTCTGGGAATGCCGATGTCAGTTTGTGCAGGATGTAAAGGCCAACTAGCTCGCAGACCTCGGCTCCATCATAGCAACCCATTGCAACATCGAACATAGGGGAATCACCTCTCTTGACCCAGGGTTCATCCTTATCAAAGAGCAGTGTTTTTCTGGAGTGCATGATGATTTCAACGTCCTCCTCTGAAATTGTGGTATGTTGCTTTGCATATGCCAGTGATAATTTCAGCAGCTCATCTGATATGGATGGATAGAAATCCACGATGTCAAAAACCAGGAATGAATGCCTATTCTTTTCTCTGATGTTCGAAAACCAATCAATCATAGACCTTGTGTTTCTCCATTGGTTAGAATTTGTTTTAGATCTAATTGTGCTGTTAATCCTGTCTAATATTTGTTTGCTTGTCAGACCAAGGTTGTTCTTTGCGGGGTTGATTAAACTGCACTTTGGGTTGTTTTCAAAGTTCTCCTTATGGTCTTTTAGTGAGATGAATGCTTGTCTTTGTACCATATTCTCAACCCTGTCACGTACCTCACTCTTGGTAGTGATATGCTTCAGCTCTTGGTTGATTTCTTCCTCAATTGGCCCGTCTGCTTTTCTGTATGTTGTGGTAATATTTTCTCTTAACAGCTTATCGTACTGGTTCTTGTCTAGCTCGTAGACGTTTCTTGTTTTATCGGCAAATACGAGGACCTTTTTCGAGGAGTTGATATTTTTAACATCGCGTCTTAGCTTCTCCTGAAATTCGTTTCTAACTTGCTTAAACTTCACGTTCTCCACTATCTGGAACATGTCATCTTCAAACGGCTTCAATTCCTCAATTGGCAGTGGACATTTTCTCGATTTTAGGTTGAATTTGTTGGATTGCTGTTGGATTGAGAAAGAAGCGCGCCTTCCATCGCATTCTTTTTATGACACTTTCTACTTTTTCAAGTAGACTGATCTTGTAAGTGTCCTTTGGAGGAATCGGGATGATCTTCATAGAGTAATCAAACTGAAGTTTTTACATGTTTGTTTAGATTCGTGAAAATGTCTACAATTACAACTTGTCTTACAAAGCGTTACACAACGATACGCAGCGATCACGGAGGAACCGTCCAAGAAACATCCTTTGGTACAACCCACCTTTCAGCAAGAATATCAAAACGAACGTAAGAAAGTGCTTCCTTTCTCTCATTGATCAGCACTTTCCTAAATCAAACCCACTACATAAAATTTTCAACCGGAACACGCTTAAATTGAGCTATAGCTGCATGAGTAATGTCAAAACCATTATTTCCAATCACAACAAAGCTCAGCCCAATGTATGTCTCTCTTGAGGTTGATGTCGTGACCTAGGCTTGGTAAATGATCTTTTGGTTGTTGCATTTTCCGTCCATGGGGCACGTGCTTGAATTCCGGCAGTTACAATTGCTATCATTGGTGGGATCAGATTTATTAATTTGAGCTTTGAAAATTTTATGTAGTGGGTTTGATTTAGGAAA